>CAUYON010149452.1:0-141905 GCA_963573935.1 Arctocebus calabarensis
TGTTTGTTCTGACAGTTCAAACTGTTTTTCAAAATATTTGAGCTGAGTATCTTTGGGACAAAACTGTAGTCGGTCAAAATCAAGTCCACATTCTCCAATTCCTACAACTTTCCCTTTATTGTTTTCAGCAAGATTTAGCAAGTCCATTAAGTAAATATCAGGGTTATTCTTTTCAAATTCACCACATCTTGTAGGATGACATCCAACTGTACTGAAAAACGTATCTCAAATGCTTCTAGAAGATGATATTTTTGTGTCCTTAATCACTGAGAAAAAACTTCAGTAGACCCATTTGTCTGTGCCAAATACAGTGCTTCTTTACTGTCTTGTAGACTTCCACCAGTAATCATAAACTTTTTAACACCAATCTGGACAGCTCTCCCTATTACATCCTGTAAGTCATCTGGATGCTTTTGAACCTCCCTATAAATTCCTCTGAACATAGGATCTGTCAAGTTGATACCAATATCGATAAACTTGAAGCAACTCATTACTGCAGACGCAGGGCCTCCCCGACCAAAGCACTGTGATTTCCATTTTACAAAAATAGTTCCTCAGTCAAAAGTCCTTTTTACTTCCCCATTGGTGATATGTGGGAAAGACCACTGATTCTCTTTCTGGGAGTTTGTAGACAAGAGTTATTAAGAGTGCAGTTGTGACGTGAGTCAAGCCCTGAACCCCTGGGTGTTGGGTGGAATCTGCCCATCAGGGGGCAGGTTTTTAATAACGCTAAGTGACCATAAAGGACAGCTTCAGTCTGGAAATCGAGGCTGCAGCAACTGCCTGTCCTTCCCATGGGGTGTCAACAGGCAAGATGGCTGGCAACTGCGGGAAGGGTCTCAAATGGCAAAAGTGTCATTCTGAGGCTGCTCCAGACAATTGTTGCTGGAAGGTCTAGGCTTCTGGTGGAAGCTTATTTCACGGGCAGATGCTCCTGTGGAGCCAGAAGTAATTTAGCTCTGAAAATTGGCCCCGTCTGGAAGTGGCTACAGGTGATTGCAATTTGAGAATCTGCTCTGTCAGCTGGACAAAGCTGCTCGGTTTGAGATCAGTTATAGGCCTTCCTTGCTGTTGCTTAAGGAATGAGGCAGCCAATTAGAACTATGCTTACATGAGGGGAGGCAGCTGTTCACACTTTGTCTTTTGCCCCAATGAGTCTTTTTCCAACTGTCTGATTGACTCCTGGGACTGCTCAGGAAACTGGGAGATAACCTGTCTCTGTGAGGATGCCTGAGTCCAGGACCTTGTGAGCAGCCATCCAGGGTCAGAGGGGGTCCTGTGCAGGGGCCACCTTGAGAGGCTTCTGGGATGGGGTAGAGGCCACCCTGGACCCTACACACCCTTCTTGCACTTCCCTGTGCATGGGTGCTCTTCCCTGCCGGATAATCCGCAGTGGAGATTCTGAGGAGAGTCCAGCCTTGATGGATCACCTAGAGATGAAACCCTGTGTTCGCAAAGAGATGAAGGGCATGCGAGGGCAGGAAGAGGTAAGGATCCAGGGACCTGTCCGACAGGAAGAATTGACTGTGACAAGAGTCCAGAGGCCCCATGCTCTCTGGCGCCTGCCTGGGTCTCCTAGTCCAGCCCTCTCCAGGCTTTGGAGACGCACCCCTCTCCTCTTTCTGCACTGGGGACCCGTTGTGTCCCCTCTAGCCCACGGCTGTGCATGAGTGCAGCCCATGGTGCCCGTCGTGATGTGCCCCTGCAGCCGCTCTCAGCTGCCCTCCACTTTGCACCCGCCACCGCAGCAGGGACAGGAACAACTGGAGTTCAGTGCTGTGTCCTACCTACACCCCCTTCCAAGTGCTTTACACATGCTGACCAATCCAGCTTGTTTCTTCCAACAGTGTACCATATGGTAGACATCGTTACTGTCTCATCATCACTGAGAGTCAGGGCGCACAGCTAGCACTTGGTGCACTGGGCCCCAGATTTCACGTGAAATGTTGAACCCAGGTGGCTTTTAGCCATGTGATGCCATCCCACCTCTTTTAGTAATACCTGAGTATACTAACTAGGCAAAGTAACACCTTGCCTATTTCTGTTTCCTCCCCAAACAGGTAGCGTGTTGGCCACAGGGAGACCTGGGCAACAAATTAGAGAGAGGATCTCTCCATGGCGCCTTCCTGCTGCTTACCCACAGCCATGCTGCTCAGCTAGAAGGGACAGGAGCCACAGGAGAGCTCAGCTTCCACCAGCCCCCTGCCCCCCAACAGGGAGTTGAGATGCTGAATTGGTTTTGTCTTGAGTTTAGCCCTAGGGTTTGCTGGGCTGCCTGGAATGTATGCAAAGGAAGAGCTCAGTCTGGTCTCAGTGGAAAGGTTTCCACCAGGTCATCAGCCTGCCCTGGGCCTGGTGGGGGATATATTGGCTGTCTCTGCCTCAGGGCAGTTTCTCTGATGTTTTGTTTTCTGTGCTCTGCAAGAATCTCCAAACCCGGAGTAAGCTTCTCTGTTCGGGAGGAGCTGTTACTGGTCACATTGCACTGACTGGCAGCTGTGCAGCCCTCTCCCCAAGGCTGACCCAAGCGCAGGCCTCATCTTAGCATACAGGCTAAGGCACCCTGTGTGCACCTGGAGCACTGCTGAGGACTGGCGAGTGACTGGGCCCTCCCAGGGTATAAAGTTTGCTCTGGGAAAGTTTCCTCTCCCAGCGTGGGAGGGGAGGCTGCATTGGACTCTCTAACACTACACTTCACTTTTCAGAGAGGGGAGAAATGGGCCCAAGGTGCTCAGTTCTTACAAGGCAGGAGGTGTCACTGCCTGCTGTACTGAGATTTTAAACTTTTTAGTACCTCATTGATTTTTGCAGCTTGATGTCTACTTTCTCGGTTGCAGAAGATTGGATTTTGATAACCTGTAAGTGGCTTTGTGAAAACCATTTCTTATGGGAAGCAGCAGCTGACCAGAACACACTTGGGTGGGTTTGGGGGACAGGGCTTTGTCACTGCACATGCCGACAGGTTAGGATAGTTGTAGCCTCTTGACTCTGAATGGCTGCACGTGCTGGCGTGGTGCCCCCGTTGCCAGCGACCAGGAATTCACAGCACGCTCTGCAGCTATTGTGCATCCAAAAGTGATTATGGAAACGAGGCTGCTAAATCTCAATTACTTCCACATTGTCTGGCACTGCGCCAAGACGCCTCTGCCCCCTTCCCTGGCCTGTCAGGCTTTTCTTCTCATATCCCATCTCTCGGGGCTCTGACAATACTCAGTAAAGTGCACAGATATGAACCGTGGAACCGGCACTCCCCGCTCCCCCCTCAGGTATCTCTGGATCAGATGTTTTAGGGAACCTCCTTGGTTTCAGGGTGAAGGTCAGTGACAAGATCTCTATAGACCATTCTCCCCCATTGTTCTTCTGAACCTGTGCAAACCAGCACTGACACATGCCCACTGTCCTGCTTCCTTTTTTTTCCTCTAAAAAACATTTTCAAGCTTTTCATCCTTTACATCTGAAAAAAGCAGCATTTTACATTTTTCTCACCATTGGCAACTCTTAGTTTATGCTCAAGGTGTGGAAGCTCTCATTCAAACCATTTGTTCTGGAAACAATTCTGCACATCTTCTAGATGAACATATACTGGAGCTTTGTTACCTGTTTACTTCATCCTATCATTATTTTCTTTAAATGAAATTGCTCCGTAAATATTAGGGTTTATATAGTGTTCACATTCCACATAAATGCTGGCTTGCTCTCTCTCGCTCCCTCCCCCTACTTTCTTTCCTAGGAAGCAATCATGGCTAGAGAGGTAGAAAGATGGGAGTTTGTCACTTGTCACTTCTGACACCACTTGTCAGGGCCCAGGACTGGCCAGATCTCCGCCGGCTTAACTAGGTTCCGGAGGCAGACTGCTACGTTACCTTGCTCTGGTGCAGTTTCTCTTAGGTGCCTGAGGGATATCTACTTCAGCAGGAGAGAGAGAGAATCTTAGAGAGAGTAAAGTGGTCTTCTTAGAATAGATAGATCTTAGCCTTTAGTAAAGCTAAGTGATCTTCAGCAGAGAGACTCCGTGCTGGCGTTCTGCAGGCAGGAGAGGAGACAGAGTCAGAGTAAGCGGGTCCATGGTAGAATGCGCATGCTCCTTGACTGCCGTCTCCTTCAGCCTAATATGCGGCTAATCTCGTGCCTCTCAACACCACAGGTGTAGAGACTGCCAACTCAACACTGCTCTCATCTCTGAGCTCTCATGCTTGTTAGAAGTAAACCCCTCTCCATGCCCTTTCCACCCAGGTGTTCCATTATTGAGCTATACAGGTATTTCTTATAACTCTCACTCCTCCTAGCCATAGGCTACATGGGCTGCAACAGGAGTTGGAAAAGCTACAATGGCTCCCCTGAGTGAAGAGGGCCCCAGCTAACTGCGGTGTGGGTGGTGACTGCACTCAGCAAGCAAGTTGCGAGAGCCAGCAGCATACAGATGGCCTTCCCTAGCCACCCTGTCCAGGTCTCCTCCTTCCCGCAAACTTCCTTCTCTCTGCCCCTCCACCCTGGGCCCAGCACTTGGGCTGTGTGACCTTGGCAAGGCTCTTACCTCTGTGCCTCACCCATTCAGGCAGTCCCCAGGTTACAAACAAGATCAGTTCTGTAGATTTGTTCTTCAGTAGAATCTGTATTCAAATTGCAATCGGTGCATGTACCTGTAACAACATCTGTTGCTAAGTGCAGTAGTATGCCAGTCAGATGTTTGTAACTTGGGGCTGTCTATATTAAATTTAAATAAGGATCACAGTAATACCAGCTTCAGGCACTTGCTTGAGGTTTAATGAGCAAATGCAGCAGAATATTCAGAGCAGAATCCAGAGTACGGGTCTGCAAGTGTTTATGAGGACAATCCCCTTTACCATCATCGTTATTCTGTTTTTATTTTCTCCTTAGCACTTACCACCAGCTAAGCCATTATGTACATTTTCCTACCTATTTTGTTTATTGTCTGCCCCAGTAGAAGGTCAGCCTTATTCCAGTAGAGATGTTACTCTGTTCTGTTCCCAGTGATGCCTGGGACAGAGTAGACACCCGGCAGGGTTGCACAAATGATACAACCACTCTGAAGACAAGACCAGCGAAAAGACGCAGCAATTTACAACAGGGATCAGTTACAGGGGCCATCTGTGGGGCTTCTTGTCTCTCCTACCCACCTTAGTACCTGAGACGCAGCTCTCTTGGGTTCCCAATCGTATCAAGACAGGGCCCAGCTTGAGAGACCTTTCGGAGCTAGTCTGAGGGAAGGATTTGCATCACCTGTGTTGGCTGGAGAGCAAGAGTCCTGGACGAAGAGACCTATGACTCAACACAAAGAACGGACCTGGTGAGGGGTGGGAGGGCAGAGACAGGAGACATGGGCCACATAGCCGTTCAAATCTCAGGGTTGACCCTGGAGAAATAAGATTAATATTCAATTGTTGTAATGCAACTGAGGAAAAGAAATTGTCACATATCTCTGATAATCTTAATAAAACTTTGCACCTTCTTTCCAGAAAATGCATCTAGAAGCATCAACTCACAGTGATTCCCTAGGGCCTCAGACACATCCTGAAGAGCATCTAGGGACACCTCTGCTAAGCGCAGTGAGTAATTCAGGCTGGAGGTTGAGGTCTGATTCCATTCGTTCTCTAAAAATTGTGCACCCCTGCTGAGTGCTAAGCTCATTAAAGATGGAAAGTTGAATGAGCTAATGTTCAGGACTTGCTGTAATGGAAAGAACAATGTGCCCCAGGTTCAGAAGAGGAGAGACCATCCCAGGGGGTTTCCACAGGCCCTCTGGTAGCCATGCTGGGAAGAGATGTCCCACCGGCAACAGGACAGACAAGCCTGCATTTTGCTGGGAAGGTGAGGAGCAGAGGAACAGCCTGGTAGGTGAAGAAACCCATCCAACGACTTCCACCTTTCATATAGGAGCTTCTTGGTACCATTAAAGCTTGTGGGTAATCCCAGTGTGTAGATGTGGCTCTGGCCAGGGTGCTTGGCTGCACCGGTGCAGGGCAGGTTGTCCGAGAAGCGCTGTCCACCCGTATTCTAGGATGTCGCCTGTCCTGGCATTATCTCAGGTGCTTCTGCTCTTTCCCAGCCTCATCTTGTCTTCTCTTCTTGTGAACTGAGCTTGGCCTGGGCTCCAAGCATCTTCATGAAGCTGTAGCTGGGAGACCGAGCAGGGCTTCGTTGGAAACTCCATATCTAAGTGGGGATTTCCAAATCCTTGAATCCTCCCAAGGCCCGCCTCAGGCCACCCCCACATCCACCTACCCAGTGGGAGAACAGGGGCACGATGTAAGTCTGGGTCATCACCGCTCCTTCCCCCTCTAGGGTTCCCATTTCAGGAAACGAGCCCCCCACCCACTCAGTTCACTTCAGCAGAAACAATGGCACTTCCGGATCTTTCCGTCTGTTGCTTCCCACACACGAGGTCCACTGAGAGCCCTGTTTCCTCTGCTCAGGCAGACAGCATCCTCCTTGCTGTCCCCACTGGCCTTGCGTCATCCTGCCCCTCCTGGCCCTGCAGCAGCCCCGTCTCCCTGCCCCCTGCCTCCTACGCAGCCTGAACACAGCTGCCAGGAGCTCCCAGACCTTCACTAGATGGCCGGCCATGGACAGGGCCAGTGGCCCACGTTTTCTGGTGACATTGGTGCAGTGTGTCCGCCTGGTCCCACCTGACCACAGACAGACCTGCTTCCTTTTCCTGGAGTGTGAGCTGGTCTTGCCCCAGCTCCCCATTGCAGGACCAGGACCTCACGGCACCCAGGGCCACCCCTTGGCAGGGGCCTCTCGTGCTGCGGGCCCTGTGCCCCTGCTCTGTCCCCTGCCTGAAGTGTCGGGCATGGAGCTTGGGGGTCTCTGGCATGTTCCTGCCCTTTTCCTGATTAGCATCTATTCTCGTAGGCAGGGGCTACAGCAGACCCCAGTCTTTGTAAAAGGCCTGGGAATGTGCTCTGGACACCCAGCTGAGGGACTCGCCACCTGCTGAGCAGAGGTGCTGCCATGAATGGTGGCCACCAGAGGGGCTGAGTCTCTGAAGGACTAGCTGGGAGATCCCAGGACTCCCTCTACTGAGGGGCCCACAGCAGGTGTCCCAGGAACCAGCACCAGGACAGGCCCTGTGCCCCTTCCATGAAGGTGCCTCTCTTGAAGGCCCTGGGTGGTGTGGGAGATCCATGCTGTGCTCTTCCTCCCCCCAGCCCTGGTCTCTCCCCTTCCCCTCAGCACAGGCAGGACATGAAGAAGTCCCAGATACCTCTCGTGTCCTCAGTCAACTTTCATGCACAGGACTTTAGAGTTTTGTCAGTCACAGAGCACAGACTGAGTCTGAAACTGGGCACAAGCCTAAGAGATTGTGTATGCGAGTGTGCAAGTGTGTGATGTGCACAAATTGTGTTCGAGTGTCCGTGTAAGTGATGTATATAAATGTGTGAGTGTGGGTTTGTATACACGTGTGATGTGTGCAAATGGGAGTGTGTGTGTCTGTGAGTGCAAATGTCTGTGCAGGTGGGTGATGTGCACAAATGTGTGTCAGTGTGTGCATGTCTCTGTGTGTAAAGGTACATGTGTACATGTAGGTGTGTCCATCTCTTTGTGTGTGAGTGAGTGACATGTGTAAGTGTATGCGGGTGTATTTGTGTCATGTGTGACTGTGGGTGTGAAAGTGTACTTGTGAGTGCATCTGTGTGTGAAGGACAGGAGTTGGCTGGGCACGGGGAGGAGAGCAGACACCCCCCAGCAGCCTGGCCCCGGGCCCCTGTGGAAGGACAGGCCTTGCTGAGGGGCCCAGGGAAGGACGTAGGCCTTGCAGGTGGTGACCAGAGGGGTTGGGCACCTGGGGGTAAGGACCTCAGTCAACGTAAGCGGCACAGAAGAGAAAAGGAGGGCGACAGACCCAGGTCCAGGCTGGTCTCCCTGCCCTCCTTCCTCCCATCTTCATGACTCCAAAGTACAGCCTCCATTATTTTGTTCTCTGAGTCCTAGATGGTTTATAAGTGTTAGGTCACCCACTTTGCCTCTTCCATATACTGTAGTCAGTTGTATAAGTCATATCCCTGGAATGCAATTTATAGCATTTCATTGACTCTAAGCTGGTATCAGATATGACACGTTTCAATTACAAAGGTGCTAAAAGATGGGATTATGGGGGTGCCCGTAGCTCAGTGGTTAGGGCGCCAGCCACATGCAGCTGGGGCTGGTGGATTTGAACCTGGCCCGGGCCTGCTAAACAACAACAACAAAAATAAAATAGGCAGGTGTTGTGGTGGGAGCTTGTACTCGCAGCTACCTGGGAGTCTGAGGCAAGAGAATCACTGGAGCCCAAGAGTGTGAGGTTGCTGTGAGCTATGATGCCACTGCATTCTACAGAGGGTGACAAAATGAGACTCTGTCTCAATAAAACAAAAAATGGGATTATGAAAAACGTACATTTTAGAATCCATGAAATAGGATTAAATCAATGTTGTCTCTTTTGGCGCCCTGGCAGAGTCTGCTCGGTAGCACCTGTTTGGAGAGCCCAGAGGCTCTTGCCAACATGAGCCTAGTATCTGGGCCCTTTGAGCCATAGGAACCTTGCTCTGGCTCCCAGGGTCATGTGCTCCACAGGTAGGGAGGAGCCCAGAGTGATCCTGGCAAATTGACTTTCCTCCAACACCCCAACCTTCTGTTAAGAATGTATGCTGAGTAGGAAAGGTGTCTAGGCGGCCCCAGATCATTCCGAGCTGGTCCAGTTTACATATTTGATTTTTCTGAATTAACAACTTCTAATGCACAAGGGTCTCTCAAACGTTTAGTCACCCCTAACTGACACCCTAGTACATTTGCAGTTCATCCTGTCAGTACCTGAGGCCTGACCCTTAGCCTGGCCATGGACAGATGGTTCCAGGCTGTGGGGCCACTTTACCTCCAGATGTTTCCCAATGGACACGAGTGTGCTGTTAGATACTTACATATACTCAGGGCATGTATCACAATTGTCTCACAAAAATAATAAAGTGTTGAGGCTTCATAGTTTTGACAAATTAAACTGTGAACAAGTAAAAGAACAGAGAGAAAAAGAACTTTTTGACTTTTGTTTTTAATTACGTTTTTAATTTTGGAAAACTTCAGTTTTACAGAAAAGTTGCAAGTACAGAAGGTTCCTGTCTGCCCCAATGGTCACTGCATTGTCTCTCACATTATTGTCCTGCATGACTGTGGTACCTTTGTCAAAACTCAATGATTAACTTTGGTAAATTACCACTAACCCAACTCCAGGCGGTATTTGAATTTCACAAGTTTTTCCACCGACATCCGTTTGTGTTCCAGAATCCCATTGAAGATGACACATTACACTCAGCTGTCGTGTCTCCTGAGTCCCCACTGAGCTGCATGTCTTGGACTTTGTCAGAACCTTGGCAGTTTCGAAGAGCCCTGGTCAGGTAGAATGCTCGGGTGGGTCTGTCTGGTATTTTTATCATTATTAGACTGGGGTTATGGGTTTCAGAGGTGACATGCTGTATCTCATATCAGGGGTACATGATGTGAGCATGACGTACCACTGGTGATATCACCCTCTATCACTGGGGCGGGAAGGTAATGTCTGTTAGGAGTCCTGGTCTCAAGGTGACCGTCACCCTGCTCTTCGGAAGGGAGTCATCAAGACCCACAAACACTGAAGGAGGAGACTTCAGCTCTATCTCCTGGGGCAGAATCTTCACATATTATTTGAAATGCTCTTGGAAGGACAATTTGTCACTTTCTCCCTTTTACTTATTTAATTATTCATTTAAATCAACATGGACTCATGGGTATTTGTTTTATTCTTTAGGCTATAATCCAATACTATGGGCCATTTTGATATTATTTATTTTGATGTTCAGATTCTAGCTTTGGCCATTGGGGGTGCTCTTAGGTTGGCCCCGTGTCCCTTTGGAGGGCCTTCATCTATCTGTTCTTGAGCATTTCCTTGATTTCTGACATGGTAAGGTACTGAAGGTCAGCTTGTACTTTCCCTTCCTCAGACCTAGGACCAGCCATTTCTCCAGGGAGCCCTTATTCCTTGTATTGGAGAGCGTTATTTAGAAACCAACATCTAGC
Source organism: Arctocebus calabarensis (assembly GCA_963573935.1). NCBI lineage: Eukaryota > Metazoa > Chordata > Mammalia > Primates > Lorisidae > Arctocebus > Arctocebus calabarensis. Next base: position 10,051 of record CAUYON010149452.1, read on the forward strand.
CACGGTTGTGCTCACTGTTACTGGGGTGTCACTGCTTCTAGGTCCTCCTAGTGGGCAGAGCTAGGACACACACGTGTGTATGTTAAACCACGCAGCACGTATATTCATGATCGTTTCTGTATTCTTCTATCTATGTGCATTAAGTTTATGCTACTTTCTGGCTCTAGTAGTATCAGCTTGATTCAAGACAACTGGTCTTTATTTGGGGGGTAACTTTTATTCTGAGAATGAGCAACTAGACCCTGTTGTCTGCGATTGACTCACTTGTTCACTCTCAGTACAGATGTAAAGTACTTAGAATTATCAGCTCATATTATTCCTCCATGACATCTCTCAACTAGAGCATAATGGATATATGCAGGCGAATTCCTTTTTACTTTTAAAGTAAACGTTACTTTTTCATAACAATTTGGAAGTACAGAGAAATTGGAACTAGTTGGAGAGTTACTGTGTACTCCATTCCCAGTTTTCTGTGTGGTGAACATCTTGTATTAGTAGGGTTCATTTACTACAGTTAATGATCTGCTTACTATGTTTAAGCTGCTATAAAAACACCTTAGACTGGGTAACATGAAAACAGCAGTTTCAGAGATAGGGAAATCCAAGCTCAAGGCACCCTGGATTCAGCGTCTGGGGAGGGCCTGCTTCCCAGCTCACAGATGTTATTTTCTCTCCACCTCTTCACATGGTGGGTGGGACACAGAAATTCTCTGGTGTATTTATAAGGGTGTTGTTCATTCATGGAGGCTCTGTCTGTGTGACCAGAGACCTCCCAAAGCCCTCATCTCTTAAAACCATACCACTGGACCTCAGGTTTTGGCATATGAATTTTGGGGGCACACAAACATTCAGATCTTAGCATGAACACTTGGTTTGTTATCATTGAGGAAATCAATACATTTTTCAGGTTTGTGTCTCAGGATCCTATTTCAGAAACTCTATTACACTTAGTAGGGATGGCTCCTCTTGGCAGTGATAATTCCTCAGACTGTTTTGGATGCGCGTAGGAGCCTTGAGCCCCTCTATTTGGATTCGTGAGATGTTTTTCTCATGATTGCATGGGTGTTAAGGGTTTCTGCCACAAAGAGAAGTTGCCATTTCCATCACATCATATCAAAGTGACATGGTAAGAACACAGCGAATGGTGTGGATGCTGGGGCAGTGCTGTCCAGGTGTCCACGGCAGGCCACGCCTCCTGCTGTGCTGTGTGGAAGGCGACCAGGCAGCCACCATGCACTGCTCACACTTCAGGTGTGGGAGTTACGACTCTGCCTTCAGAGTGAAGTGTCTGCATGAAGTGGCTGCATTCAGAATGCCTCTGCACAGGAGGGCCGTCTCTTTGTTCCGTTTGTTTATTTATTCAATCATTCATTTATCTTAGTATGTACTCATGGGTATTTATTTCATACTTTGAGTTATGATCTAAAACTATTTAGTTCGGTTGCCTGAATTGTTATGGCTTCATCCAGTAGGAGCTATTTCAGTTGGCTCCTGTGTTTCTTTGACTTACCCGCAAGAATTAAAATAATTTTTTTAAGATGCTATTCTTTGATAATAATGTATTGTACACTTGAAATTTACAAAGAGCGTAAGTTTTTAGCATCTTTTTGCTTTCTGGCATTACAAGAAGCTCCTAAATGAGATTACATATTTCCTACCCCAGGGCTTGAATCAGTCATTTTGTCAATGAGTCCTGGTCTCTTTCATCTTGGAATGGTACTTAAAACCACTCTGGGTGCAAGGTGTGCAAGTATCACAGCTCTGGGGGCCCAGTCTACAGAGATAGAGCTGTGTGTGTGCAAAGTAATCCAGTCCACGCACTTACCTGCAAATAAGTGCGTTTGTAGTCGGCTGTGTCTATTTTACAAAACAGGAGTCAATACTGACATCTTCAACTCCTGTCCATTGCTCCAGGATAATTCCAGCCTTTCCCTGCTCGCCTGTGACCCCCCACTAGCACACAGAGTTTAAGTTTGGTTCTCCGAACTTGCTCCCACTCTTGGCCATCTGTTTACTGAACTGTTCATTTCCAGTGTGTGTACAGTGGCATCAGAACCGTTAACTGACACCCCGTGGGAAATAGCTTTATCAACAAAAGTAGAATGGGGAAGGGTAATTTCTTTTCCTGTAGTCCTGTGGACTCTGCTCATTTGCAGAGTTTCTTAGGTTGCTTTTTCCACCCCCTACCTCCTGCAGTGAGGTTGCTTTGTACATTTGTAATAGAGTCTCTTGTCACACTGTGCTTTCCACCTGAGGACGCTCCACCTCCTGGGTAATTTCGGTTGAAAGTTAGCATCCATTAAAGTTCATCCTCTATGCTGTGAAGGTCTAAGGGTTGTGATAAACAGGAAGGGTTACTAACAGATAGAAAGGAAGAGGAACTCATGAAATTTCATCCCTAAATATGTCTCCTTGGTATAAACACTATTTTTTGAATTAAAGGCCCTTCATGATAAAAAGGCATTGCAAGGGGCTTTCCCTCTATCTAATAAACCTGACCCATGAAAAAAAACTGACTTGCCTTCTTCCCTGCTATGTGAGCATATTGAAGGAAAGAAAATTAAGAACACAACCAGACCTGGCCCAAATCATTTTAAACATAATACCTGTCCCTCAGGTTAATTTATATCTCAATCCCCCATCCATTCCTTTTCCCAAATAGCCATTTATTCTCCTCAGAACTATTTATTGTCCCTAAACAGAATCACAATATGAATTCAAGTTTTTTGCACATCTTTTTGTGGTTTGATGTTTCTTTTCGGAGCACTGTTCCCTCAGAGGAAAGCACTAAGTCTTTCGCACAATCTTGGTTGCTCCCAGTCTTGACAACTGTGAATAAAGCTTCTCTAGAGATGTGTGCACGGGTTTCTGGTGAGCATGCCTCTTTAATACACCTGCTAAACATCTGTGGGATTGCTGGGTTTTATGAGAAGTCTGTTTAACTTTGGAAGAAACTAGTAGTCCTATTTTACAGTGGAGGACACAGCACAGAGAGGCGGAGTACCTTGAACTTGTCGCTCGTGTTAACATTAGTAAATGGAGAGCCAGGATTTGGATTCCAAGGCATTTGATAATGTCCACTTCCTCTATAAGGTGCCCCCCAGTGAACAGAAACACAGAAGAGGGGTTCCATGGAAGGAATCCACAGAACTGCAGGGGCACAGAGCTGAGGGACTTTGGAAAGACGCCGTCCACTGTCTGTACACTTGACTGTGCGCCAGAACTACACGTCAGCTTTAAAATGCAGATAGCACTCCCAACTTCATCCTCACCCAGGGCCTTTCACCATCTCACCACACGTTTCTCAAGATTTTCCCCGACCCTGAGAGGTTCCGACTTGGTCAGACTGGGGTCTGACCAATTTAAGTGCCCAGGTGACTGTAACTTGCCACCCAGGTTGGAGTCCCACGCAGTCCAGACTCCTGCGACTGTGGCTCCTTCTGCAGGCACTCCCTGGCCTCCGCCTGGAAGGTTTCCAGATACTGAGAGCAGGTGTTCTCTGTGCATCTACAGCCTTAGTTCCCTCTAGACCACCATGGTGGCCCTGACCAGGGCTGTGCTAGGTCCTGCTGTGGGGACGAGGGTGTCCTATCTTACACAGCCAGGCTCAGTGCCCCGAGTTGTGCCAAGGCTCACTGGCTTTGCTCACTGCTCCCGACTTTTCCAGCAGTGGTCTCACTGTCGGGTAGTGCCGGACTTGAGCAGATTCTTCACCGACATGCCCATTCATCAGACCTGGTTTGGGTCTGCTTCCTCCCTCCAGACAGGCGGGAGTCCTGTTGCACCTTGGGGCTCCCTCCTGACACCCTCTGCTCCTCACGGTGCAGGAGCCAGGGCAGGCACGGGTGCCAAGAGTCCTTACCGCATGGTCCTGTCCCAGGTCTCAGAGCCTTGAGACAGAGGCTTGGTCAGAAATGGGCACGTCCAGGCTGAGCTCTGACCTGTTCACAAGTCAGTGGCTCTCTCCCCATCTCCTATGACTTCTGTGAAAGGCGTCATCGGCTCTCTGAGGAGCCCATCACTGTGCTGGCTGGCTCATATTAAGGAGACTGTTCCACATGATTTCTGGCAAGCACCGTGGTTCCCCAAACTTGTATTTATATAGTTGATTAAAAAAAAAAATTCCAGCACAGAGCTTCCTTTAATTCCCACTAAACTTAAAACATTCTTGTTTCCTATACATTATCCTTATCTATCTAAGTCATTTAATAAGTCTGTCAAATATACTATCATCACCTGTTACATGTTTATTCAGGTTTCTCACAGGGTTATTTTAAAAGCATTTGTTATAAGCTTCAATGAAATCCAGACATATAGTTTGTAGATACTAATTCCCTTCAAGTCATGCAAGCTACCATTTTTCTTTCAAAATTCTTACAGAACTGTCTCTGGACACATTTTCCTGAACTCTCTCTGCTGTCCCAATTGTCTTTAGGTAGAATGCGGATTACTTTGGGCTTTTTACAGAGATGGGAGAACAAGGCCAGGCTCCAGCCATTTCATCTCCGGCTACGTTCACATGCCCACATACGTAGCATCATATATTAGTCATCTCTTACTGAGTAACAAATTATCCCAATGCGTACTGCCTAAAACATGTTAAAACTTGGAAACTGATGATCCCACAGCTTCCAAGGGTGAGGAATTCAGAGCTGCCTCTGGCTTGGGGTCTCTCTTGAGGCTGCAGTCTTCTGAAGGCTTTCCTGAGGCTGGGGCCACTTCCCAGAAGGCTCACTGATGTGCCTGAGGCCTGCTGGCCTCAGGTCTTTTCCTTGGACTGCTTTGAATGACCTCTAGACAGAGCTGTGAACTTTTACCAGAAAGTGTGACCAAAGAGAGAGATCACCAGGGATACCTCAACACCACTTATGACCTTGACTCTGATGTCAAATGCTGTCTTGTCTACTTTATTCAGGTCATTTGAAGTGAACCATTTGCCCAACCCACCCTCAAGGGCAGCAGAATTAGATTCCACCACTTGCAGGAAAGAGTGTCAAAGAATTGTGGACATATTTAAAAATCAGTACCTCCGTTTTGTGCTTTAATAAAATGTAATGTAAATGTAATGTCATGGTATTGAGCTAAAGTGCTTGGTGGTGATTAGGCAGGCTTTCAGGAGATGGAAAACAGTGGTTCAGCAAGAGCTTGTACCTTTGAGACCCTGAGGAGAATGAAGCCCCCAGGATAGGATTGCTTACTTTTCTGACCAGTAAAATGGTTTGGGGTGAATTATGAATTTACAGTATTTCAAATGTGTTTAATTTTTATTTGGTGGTGTCGTAAATATATTTTTGAAATCAAGGTGTTTCCAGTGCATATTCTAAAGTGAATGGTCTGGCTTTTCACTTGACATTATAAATCATGGGGACTGCCCGTCAGCTGCAATTTTTTTAAGCCAAAATAGGACGCAGATTGGCATTTATTTTGACGTGTTCAACCTCCTTGCATTCAGTAAAGTTTTGGTCCCAGGCCTCATCATCAAGGGCTTTGAAAGGTTTTGTTTTTGGAGAGAGGAAATTTATGTCTGAATGAGTGCCTTTTGTTTTCTATTATAATTTCTTCTTTGACATAATTAAAAATATTCAAGTGTTAATCTGGCTCCATAAATGTACTTCATTTGTTTCCTTTGTTTTGTATTCTCTGTGAGTAGATTCATAAATGAACTTTAAAGCAAATGTTTGGGGAAGGGGTGATGGATCTTTGCAGAACTTACTCAGTGGGCTGTGTTCCTGATATTTTCTTAAATATACCATAAATACTTGCCATCCTTGGCTGCCATTACACAGGGAGGGGTTTTCCTCTAAGGAAGAATTGAGTGGTATCATTGTGTTTGATTACATGTGGTCCTGGTCCTTTTCAAATATCAGAATTTTTCTTCCAATGTAAATAAATATTTATAAGTTTGTGTACATAGTTCTTAAACCCAAAGCTAGCCCTGCGTTTGTGATGAGGAAGGCATGTGCACAATATATGTGGAGTGTATATCACCACAGAATAGAATCTCACGTAGAGCACTCCCCTCTGCTCTCACAGTACATCACTGCTCTCATCTCCCACTAAAGTCATGGTCCCCTCACCTTTTGGAGAATTCTAAGTAGCAATAACGTCTTCCTTCCCAGTGTGTGATCATGTGTTTGTATCCTGATATGGTTTCAATATGGTTTGTCCCACCAAAACTCATGTTGAGGCTGGTTCCCCAATGTGGCAGTGTTGAGGTGAGGCCTGGTGAGAGGTGTTTGGATTCTGGGAATGAATCACTCATGTACTGACTGAAGCCAACTCTTGGGAGTAGAAGTAGCTCTTGAAGGGCTGCGTTAGTGCCTGAGAGAGCAAGCTGGTATAGATTGAGTGTCCCTCTCATGTTTGGTCTCTGTCCCACATGCCCCTTCCCTCCAATTTCTGCCGACTAGAAGCAGCAGGAGGCCCTCCCCCATGTGAGCTGCCTGAACTTGGACTTCACAGCCTGCAGAACTATAAGTTAGATAAACCTCCTTTCTTTATAAACTAACCAGTCTCACGTATTCCAAATGGACTAAGATAACATTTGTAGTGGTATCAGAATTATTGACCCATATGCCCAGGGCAAACGTATAGCCTTATCTACTAAAGTAGAGTGTTTACGGACAAGTTATTTTGCAGACTTAATTCATTTTTAAAGTTACTGAGGTCAGCACCTTTTTTTCTCCACTCCTTTTAATAAAGTATTAGAATTTCTGGTAGACAATCTGATTTCATGTAAGTTTCAGCTTGAAATATTTGGATAAAGATGAGTAAGTGTCTGAACCTCAGGGTAAAATTTGAGATTTGTCCATTACTACTTAAAATAATCCTGATATGTTTCAGAGTCTGAAAAGTTGACATTAACTACTCATGGATTTCATCAAACAGGGTTTGGGGCAAAAAGCTACATGACTATTTTTAGCTTTTATAAGGTCAGCAAAAGGTAAGTGTCTTTTAGATGGAATAGAAAGAAAGTGGGGGGAAAGCCAGGGATGGTTAGTTCATTGCATTCTGTAATTTATACTCGTAGGCATGAAGGCGCATGGAGTCATGGTAGCCTTAGTAACGCAGGGTATTTGTGTAAAGGAGCAAATGACAATGACTCCTGGCTTAGAAAGGGATGGATACATTTCATTGCTTTGGAGCCCTGCATGATGAAGGTGACATAATGTTGAAATTCTTCCCATGTTGGAATATTACTTATGTTTCTTAAGTTGAAAAATTTGTGCTAGGAAATCTCTTCAATATTCTCCCTTTCACCGTTTTAATGAATTAAATCAACCTACTTAACATAAAATCTAGGGTGACAAGTTACCTAAAACTCTCTGGGAAGAGCCAAGACCCTGCAATCCCTCAAGACTTCTGTGCCCACATGGGAGAGCTTACCATACCATGTGTGTCCCAGGGAGGTGGGGGCTTTCTCCAGATTAGACACAAACCATACTCCACCCTTCAGGTCTCCCACTTTGCTTTCTGATGTATATTGTGATTGAACATCTAAGGGGAGTCACTTTTTACCTTGTCATTCTCTGTCTATCCCGAGTCTTCACTAGCAACTTTGCATAGCTGGACCCTTGCAAGCGAGTAATTTATTAGTCTGGTTGCACTAACCTCAAGCCCACACTGATGTTTACTAAGACCCCAATGCTGAGTGTTTATTGTCTGTTCTAACATTTGGGCTATCAGCCAAAGATGATAGTAAAGAAGGACACTGTAGCCTTACTGTATAACATTTCAAGTTTCCCTTTACTCAGAATGTCCATTTCCCAAGTAATGGATTGGTTGGTGACTGACTCTTCAGTGCCCCTTTAGTTCCCTCTAAGGGCCACTTCCTTCTCTGGCCCTGGAAGTCTCCCTTTAAAGCTGTAGTTATCCTTCCTGGGAATAGCAGAATGTGGCTCCCTTTGAGCCCTGCTGTGATCTGCGCTGACTATGCCTTGTGGTGATGCCAGAGACCCCCCAGAGCTGGAGGTTATGGAAAGATAATTCATTACGACACTTTTGCTGATTGCTATAGGTGCTCTCTTCCCTCAGGGCCTGGGCCTGGATTGCTAATGCATGATCACCTGGGGAGCTACGAGCTTCTCCCATCTGCTGTCTGCCACTCTCTCAGGGTCTTGGCTGTGTAAGCATCTCAACCGGGGTGCCTTATTGCAGTGCAGTTGTTCTAATTCTTCCTATTTCACTAAAGAGGAGGGTACATGCCAGCACTTCCCACCAAGCTCATATTGTTTTACCCTTTTGTGTCCAATTCCAAATTCTGTATTTGTGAAGGGTCCTTCTTTCCTACATGTCCTCACTGCACCAAGAACCTCCCAAGCTCTGAGAGTACAGATGAAAACAGCCCTGAGTGTTCATTCATCTTGGTTCTTCTTCTCTCGGTCAGCCCCGGGTTACAGTGGAGACCATATCACAGCCAATGCCTGTGTGAGGGGCACTGATGTGATGTGATGGAGATTCCATGCCTATGCTACCAGTCACATCCCCACCCGCCTCTGCCTCCACAATTCTCTAGTCATCCACATCCAAAAGTGGGACGACAACCTCAGCACATGCCTCACGACTTGTTCACATTGCATTCACCAAAATCCTGCAGGCCCCTTGTATCAAATGTTCTCCTGTCTTCCTGGCTCCATCTCTGTCTATTATCGCTGACCCAAATTTCAACTGTCTTCAAATCTGGCTGCACCCCCCCGACCACCCGTCCTGTAACTCTGTTCTCTTTAAATCCCTCCCCCACCCTGTTTCCAAATCCATTCACCCTTCTTCACTCCCATGATCTATACAATGAAGCAGCTAGGAGTGTGTGTGGCTGCCCCGCCTATGTCCCCAGCTGTGTTTTTGTAGGCTCACAGTAAACTGGCCTCTCTGAATTGTACCATCCAATGTGGTAGCCACCAGCCACTGTGGCTACTGAACACTTGATACGTGGCAAGTGCAGACTGAGACCTGCTGCCACTGTGAAATCGGCATGGTGTCTGAAGGCAGCTGCTGAGAAAGCACCACTGAATGTCCCCTTCGTAGTTTTTGTGTTGATTATGTGTTGAAATGGTGAGTATTCTGGATTTGTGTGGTTAAATAAAACATCTTCTAAGGTGATTTTACCTGGATGTTTTGTGTTCTGTTTGTTTGTTGGTTTGGGACGAGACCACTAGGCACATGGTAGAGTCATGTCAATCTGTTGCTTGTGTTAGATGACAGCGTGCTCCTGGGCCAAGCTGTCTTCATCTCCCCAGACACACCCAGCTGTCTCACGCTTTTATGCTTTTGCTCTTAATAGTCTCTTTGCTTAAATACTCTCCCTTCTTTATTGCCTAAATCCCTCCTTTCTTAAAATTGAGTTAAGTCACCCCTATCTGGGTTTCTGGAGTCTACCTGTACACAGCATTACAGCAGGGGAGATGGTAACATCCTTGTCTTCCCTGCTTACAGGAGGAGGGGTGGGATTTATTCTCTTTTTATCCCAAACATGGGCCACGTGCACATAACAGGCCTATGTTAAATGTTGCAGGACTGAATTACTACAGAGAGCTCTGAGTCTTTTATGAAAATGGGACAGCATGCTATTGTTTTGAAGACCATAAAATTTAAATGCCAAGGTATTGAGCTTTATAATAATATATCCAACTTGTATATATAAACTCACTAACTCATGAAAATTAGTAAGAATTTATAATAAGATGAATGGATTAAGAGGTGGATCTTATTTATTCAGTATATAAATCAGACGCTAACATTTATAACCTTGTATACAGAACTTTCCCTGGTGTGTTTTACTGATTCTAAAACACTTCCACTTAGGGCAGTAATCAGTATTAGTGTGCTGATAATTCTTTAAGATAATCTCAATTTCTTTATTATATAAAGTTCTGTTGCCACTATTTAAAAATTACATAATTTACTTTGGAATTCTTGACAAGGTAAAGACCCCCAAACATGAAAAATACTGAAAAATAAAATGCGGTTTTTTTTATTTTATTAAAAACCCCAGGTTCCCAGGCATCCTTAGACATCCCTACAAGGCTGGCCATGCTACTTCAGCCCACTGTGATGAATACCAATTTTTTTTGCACGTCCATTCTGTGCCACTGTGGTGTAAACACCTCCAAGTTTTGTATGAGGAGCTGACCTTCTCCCTCCTCGGTCCCTTTGGAGCATGTAACTTGGACTTGTCATGCCTCGGAGTTCCACTTCATAGCCATGTACCTACCTTTCCACGGTACTCAGTTCTGGGAGGGGCATAAAGTCCACGTGTGGCCCATACATTCCAAGAATCAACCCAAACTGTTGGTGGAGTTGTTCTGATGCCAGTAACTATGAGGACGAGTGGCCTTTCAGATCCATCTTTGACCACAAGGTGAGAGCCGATGGGTCACCCTTGTTTTGTGTACCACCGTGGAACAGAATGGATGCGCAAGAATAGATGAGTTGGGTTATATCATTTGCATTTAAAGATTCCTGGAATCTCATCAAAGTGAATATGAAGGCCTGTCTCTTTCCAGCCTTTATGCCTCTAAGTCTCCTAGAATTGATGACACAGAGCAGGCATGGGCAGGGCAGCAGGTGGAGAGCAGGGCAGTTAGCACCCCTGGCTCTGAGACTACACTGTTCAAGTTCATAGCCTGACTCCACTGTTCCTACCTGAGAGAACAGGTCAATCCATTCCTGACTCAAACAGCCCAGGTTTGGGCTGTTTTCTCAGCCTGAGACTCAGTTCCCTCATCTTTAAACAGGGAGGGATCAAGGACTGAGTGTAGGGTTCTCATAGAGGCTAAATGAACTCAGACATGCACACACTCGGTATGGAGGGAGTGCGTTTGATCCTTAAGAGTTCAGTAAACTCTGCTGAAAAGTAAAAACTGCTGCAAAGGAGGTGATGATGCCGACCCTGGGGTGACATCCAGATACTTCTTCCTGGCAGTTTCTCTGTGTAGACACTGGAATTCTGTGGATCAAAAGGTAAGTCTCCAAGAATCGCGCACCTCTGCTGTACTTTTGGCTAAGCCTCTTCTCCAGGCTACGTCTTACCAACAGATAGTCCATCAGAGTGGGGATCTGGAAGGTCACAGCCACCATAGGTTCACAGCCAAACTTTTAAGAACATACTGCTAATGAGACAGCACCTGTGGCTCAGTGGGTAGGGCACTGGCCCCATATACCGAGGGTGGCGGGTTCCAACCTGGCCCCAGCCAGATAAAACGGCAGCGGCAACTGCAGCAAAAAATAGCCGGGTGTTGTGGCAAGCAACAATAGGCCCAGATACTCAGGAAGCTGAGATGAGAGAATTGCTTAAGCCTAAGAGTAAGAGGTTGCTATGAGCTGCGATGCCACAAAAAAAAAAAAAAATAGAATATACTTTTAAAACTTCCCACAATGGCTCTTTCTACAAAGTTGAAGCCCAGATAAATATGTCTCTCATATGGAACACCTGCTTAAAATACTTGGTTGATATTTCACAAATGACAATGGTCTCAGCCTTTATAATGAAAAAAATATATATGTAATAAATGCAAATGCATATTATGAGGACATGAAACCTGCCTGTCTTTTTGTTTTTTTACAGAACACTATTCTAGGGAAGGCCAACTCTTCCTATCTGAGAAACTTGGCCAGGGGTTAACAGCCCCCTTTGGTTGTAAGCAGTAGAGATTATAGAGAAATGAAGAACTGTTTTCATTTTAAAACTTTAGTAATTACATACCTATTGCCTTAATACTGTGCTTTTCATTGTAATGGAAGCCAGGCCACTGAGGGTGGGGGGCTGTTCAGCGAATTGCCATCAAAAGCACCTCTTGGAAACAGGATTGCTGCAACTTCCCTGCAGACAGCAACCAAAGAGAAAAGCCCCAGAAACCACAAGAGCTTCAGAAACAGCCCCAGCCTTTCCAAAGTTGCTAAACGACCCCTTTGTATTTAAGTGATTCATCTTGATAACATTAAGTAGGAATTTAGACCTTTCAAGATTTTCTTGTTTTTATCTTTTGAGTGATTGGGAACATTCTGGAGTGTTGTCAAAATGTGTCTGCATGTCCTGCACTGGGAAAGCTCCAGGCACCGCCCCCTGGCTTATCTCCCTGGGAAATGTCAGCTGGATTTCTTGTGGCTCTGGGATCCTTCAACGTCCAGCTGGGCACCAGCAGTATGTCCAGCGTGCAACCCTGAGTGGTTCTGTTCTTAATCCTACAAGCAGAAGTGTTGTGGAGACAGAGACTCAGCTCTGAGGAGCCCTGATAGCATTTCATGTGGCTCTGGGTAATCAGAGATATTTAAAACAGGAATAAAGCTTAGGGACCTGTCCCCTCTCCTCCCTCATAGATAGGAAGGAGAACACAGGGCCTGTGTCCCCCTAGGAACGTTTCCTGATGGGCAAAGAGAAGTGGAAATAGAGAAAACTACCAGGGACTTAAGACTTTGTTGAATAAAATGCGCTTCTTGGCATGAACAAAAGTTGAAAGCTATTATTTCCTCCTGAATCAGTAGTGATGCAAACTTAGAGGCAAAAACCAACTTAGGTAAGAAAGCAAAATAACAGTTGCATGTGATTTCCATGGACAACAGATTTTAGAGTTAAGATGAGTGATCATTAGCATCTGAAATTTAATAAATAAACCTTGGATGAAGTCCCAGAGAAAGGAGATTTGAAATGTGGGGTGAGGGATGGTTACTACCTGTTTTAAATGTGATTTCTTCCTGCCTTTTTTTTTTTGTTACAAACCAGAATATTTTTGCATGGTAACACAATTTTTGGTTATATTATGATACACGATTTGCATGACATTCATTCTGTGGAATGCTTCCACATGTATTATTCATTCAGCCTTCATGACATTCCTGCAGTGTTGGTCTTGTTAATCTTATTTTATAGATTAACAGACAGACTCACGGGGAAGCACAGGGTGTGGGGTGAGCAGTGCTGTATCCATGAGGGGCCTGGCGTCCTGCTCTTTTACTTTCTGGGCTGGGCAGGTTGTGCACTCCTCTGGTGAGGCGGGTGCGCCGTGGCTCTGTCTTCCAAGGTCAGAAGGATAGGCTGGTGCAGACTGCAGCGTTGGGCTCTGGCTGCTCCTGGGACTGATTATAGACCCCACCATGGGAACCAGGACAGGGTCTGGGAGCCGGCGCTGCCAGGTCCAACTCCCTATGCTCATTCTAATGTGGTGTGCTTCCCAGACACCTCTGGGTCTCTTGTCCTGGGGTACTGGCTCCCTTCTTCCTCCTTCTGTCCACCCCCCACTTCTCCAGTGCAGTAGTCCTGGGACGCCACCCTTTGTACACCATCACTGCGAGTGACAGCATAGCCACACCCGAGAGTGCAGCCAGACGGCAGCAGAGGACCAGCAGGCCTGGCTGGTGTGTGCGGGACAGCGGGCTGGCAGGCCTGGGCAGTGGAAGCCGGGTCCCTGTTTGGAATCACACTTCCCAGTTTTCTTTCCATCAGAGCTGTGTGTCTTACCGTGTGTGTGACTCAGAAACCAAAGCCTGTCCTCGGTAGTCAGCCTGCCCTGTGGCGCACGTTCCATAGACATCCACAGGGATGGGAGGAGGAGGCCCTGGACGGGCACCTCGACCAATTTTGTGGGGCATGTAACAGTGACCTCTCTCAGCCCACTTTTATATTTTTAGGGCGTATGCAGTGACCTCTCTCAGCCCATGTTTATATTTTTGGGGCATATGCAGTGACCTCTCTCAGCCCACTTTTACATTAGAAGGTGGTTTCATGTTTGCAGCATCCTTTTGCTGTAGCTGCAATTCTAAAGAAGCAGTTTCCTTCCATATATTAAAGAGCTGGGCGGCCCCGGTGCAGAGGGCAGAAAACGAGCTGTGGCCCTGAGGATGATGCGTCCTTCTCATCCCCGTGAGGTGGCCCACGTACTGTGGATTCCAAGTCCATTCACCTCCACTTCCTCTTTTCCTTCTTAGTCCCAGGTTGTCCAGTAGCCAATTTAACATGTACCTTATAAGCTCTACAAACGAGGATTTGGGGGTGAGGCGTCCACGGCATCTCAGGTGTTTCATGGCGACAGAGTTAGTGAGAGGTGGAATCCCTGTGCCAGCCTGTTGGACGCTTTCAGTCTCCAGAATTCAGTAAATATTTAAAAATAACATAAAGAAGAATGCCTATGGCAAAAGTCCATGAAGCTCTGGCCTTTTGCAGGCAGGAAGGGCCTCCCCGGGTCCCACGGAGCAGCCTTACTCCCCACTGACACTGTGGCTCTCGGCATTTGAAGGTTCCTCTTTGATCCGTGAGTCAGAGGTGCGGGCTGAGGCAGCTTGGCTTTCTGAAGCACAGACACGGCGTACGAGGACTTGTGTTTTACCGTTGTGTTTTCCATGCTGGGGGTGAGGACATGGAACAGACTGTCAAGCCCATAAAACCCCGAACTGTGTGTGTCTGGCAGTGCAGATCCGAGAGGCGTGGAGGCTGACCTCTCCCTGCCCCTCAGGGGAAGCGCTGCCTCTCGCAGTGATCTATGTAGCTGGGTCTTCACTGGTGGACGTGAGGGCTGCTGCCCACTCTGAAACCCGCCTGCAGCCTCAGCATGGCCTGCGGCCAGCTGCAACCCAGTCCCCCGGACCCCAGCAGGTGGTTTGAATTCCAGTGACAGCTGTGATCTACTTCCTGTGTCAAGGACAGCTCTCTCCCTCTCGCGTAGATACTGGAGCCAAAATATTTCTTTTTAAGGAAAACCTTTCAAAGGCAAGCAGATTTATTTCTGTCACAACCTGAGGCTAATTGCCCGTGTGATGTTGGTTGCAGACTTAATCACACATTATCAAGAGTGCTATCTCTGCACCTCACGGTGCCTGTGGGATCACTGGATTTTTTTTGGCCCAATTCTCGCTTGCTCAATAATATGAATCTTGGCAATGAAAAGGGAGCCAGAGTCCAAGTTCATATGACTTGGGAGTTTGCAAGGCAAGGATATGTGAGGTCTGTGTGTGTGCGCATGTGTCTACGTGTGGGTGTGTTGTGTGGGCTTGCTTGCCTACCACCCTTCAAACAGATCTGGACATTGGGTTAGAAAAATGTTTACTTTGTGTGTCTTCAGCACAAAAGAGAGGGGACAAGATGATGAATGACCAGGTGGCTTGCAAGGGTGCTTTCTGAGGGCTATAGCTAGAGTGACCCTGAGCCCAGGCACCAGTCTGGACAAGGAGCTTCAAGGAGTGGGAGGGGAGAATCGGTCAGCAGCTTCTCCTGTGCTCTTCCCTCTTGTCATCAGCTTTTTGAAGCTCTTAACCGTCACCTGCTGAACTCTGTAGTGTGATTGATGCTGGTCTTTGAGAGGTTTTAACAGACCATGGGATACCAGATGACAGGCAGGGCAGCTGTGGCTGGCACTCACTCTTTAGGGTGAAGCACCAGAGGTGACCGTCTGAAACTGATATCCTGTAATACTAGTGACCCAGCAAGACTCAGGCCTGGGGATGCACGGTAACAATCCTGGATAAGGAGCATCTATATAAGAAAATTAAGGGGTATTTTAACAGTTGATTCAAATTATTCAACCGTTTTTAAATTATCTAGGCTGCTTGCACATTCCAAAATATGTTGGAGGGAACAAAACAACTTCCGGAGAACTGGGGCTTGGTGCCAAATTCTTAAAAGGGAAAAGTGCACAGAGATTTTTTAGAAGACCGTGCAGAAACTGGCTCTGTAGCAATTAGTTTTATAAATGACTTTTGACCAAGGAAAAAAGTATACAGAAATATCAATAATAAATTCATTATTTTGAAATGATTTATGGATTTCGCATCTTTTTCTAAAATGAATCCAGAGACAAAAAACAATATTCTTCTGCAAGAAGAAAGGATCAGAAAGGTAAGTGGGTAAGTAGACTCCCTAAAATCAAACCACAAGATGAATAGTACAACAATAATATTTATATTCTTCTTTAAAGTTTGAAAATTCTTTAATAGGCAAAGAGACTTGGGCGCAGAAATAAAAATTAAATGGTATATGCTTTTTTGTAGCAGTTTTTAGTAGTGCTTATTACTTTTATTGTAAAAGTAGCACGTATCATTGAAAGTTTAGGAAAACAAGCATAAAAATTAACTCAAAGTCACTGCTCTCATGACATAGAAATAACAGGCCACTATTAATATTCTGGAATATTGATTACTGGTTGTGCTAGTGTTTAATTACAGGGCAAGAGTGGTGTCATTCTGTACCCTTCCTTTCTGCCATTTACACCAAGCTACATGCCTTTCCTCACACCATCAGACATCTCTACGGTCAGGGCAGGAGGTAGGGGCAGTTCAAAACCCTGGTTCCTAAGTAAATGCAGTCAGAGCTCCAGCTCTCAGCTGCCAGCTACCTTGAACTCTGTCAAGTATTTCACTGGCACTGTTGTCCCATGGACTGAGTTCCCAGAGATCACGCTGACTGCACACTGCGTGCTCAGCGCCTGTCAGGTACTGCTGTAGGTGGTAAATGGCTGCTTCATACTCCAACCTGCTGAATCACTTATTCATTCTTCAGACCGCTGTTCTACTGCTCATGAGTTTTCACCTCAATAAAGAGCACTCTCTGAGTCTTCTCATAGAGAAAGCCTAAGGGGTCACCTTGGTTTTCTTTTTTTCTTTTCTTCCTTTTTTTTCTGAGAGGGGGTCCCACTCTGTTGCCCAAGCTATGGTGTAGTGGTTATCAACCTAGCTCAGAACAATCTCAGACTCCTGGGCTCAAGTAACCTCCTGTCTCAACCTCCCAAGCAGCTGGGACTACGGGTGCCCATCATTTTTCTATTTTTAGTAGCAATGGGGTCTCACTCTTGCTCAGGCTGATCTTGCACTCCTGAGCTCTAGGGACCCCTGTCTGGGCCTCCCAGAGCTCTGAGATCACAGAATGAGCATCTGCCTGATGAAGTCTGACTTTTACTCAGGCTTGTCTTACACTCCTGAGCTCTAGGGACCCCTGTCTTAGCCTCCTGGAGTGCTGGGATCACAGGGTAAGCCACCTGCTTGATGGGATCTCACTCTTGCTCAGGCTTGTCTTGCACTCCTGAGCTCTAGGGACATCTGTATTGGTCCTCCAGAGTGCTGGGATCACAGTGAGCTCGCTGCCTGGCCTTGGTTCCTTTACTGGCCCATCCAGGGTGGATTCTTGCAGGCGGCATTGGCATATCAAGATACATGAGCATTTTAATAGCTCTGCATTTTTGTAAACAAACCATTTTCCAGTATTTACCTCACTGCACTGTGATGGCAACCATCGACTGAATTTTCCTGGCTCTGACAGTCTATGCAGAGGGCAAAGGCTTGTGTGTTTCAGAAGGTCTCATGCTGTTTGTTGATTGAATGAGTTGAATACCCAAGTCACAGTAAGTGAAATGGCTTTAGATGTGCCAGAAAAGTGAATGGCTTTAGATGTTCATTTTCAGAAATGCACTTGTTTGGAAGTTGCCCCCTTTATAACGGCCTCTTTCCACGGGCCTCCCGCTGCTGTTCCGCCCGCACATCCACTCTGCTGTCATGGACCCCTCGCCTCATCCCCACTTCCCTTGTTTCACCCCCTCCTCATTCTTTTTTTTTTTTTTTGAGACAGAGCCTCAAGGTGTCACCCTGGATAGAGTGCTGTGGCACCACAGCTCACAGAAATCTCCAATTTCTGGGCTCAAGCGAGTCTCTTGCCTCTGCCTCCCAAGTAGCTGGGACCACAGGCGCCCGCCACAACGCCCGGCCATTTTTTGGTTGCAGCCGTCATTGTTGTTTGGCGGGCCCGGGCTGGATTCGAACCCACAAGCTCAGGTGTACGTGGCTGGCGCCTTAGCCCGCTGAGCCACAGGTGCCGAGCCACCCCCTCCTCATTCTTTACCGTCCCTTCAGAGCACTGAGCCCTGGTTTGGGCGTTACAATAGCAAAAACCAGATGTTCACAGTTCCAGTTCCTCCATCACACAGGGGCTCCACCAGGTTCTCAGTGGGCACAACTGGGGTGTGCAGGCCGAGGGTGTTTGTATCCATGCAGGGGTGAGTGGGGTGCTGTGGTGTGGGCAGCCGTAGGTCCCCCCACCCAGGACCACCTCCTCAGGGAGCTGCCAGTGCAGCCTTGTCACCACAGCCCTGTCACAGCCCTGCATGCTTCCTGATGAGATGCAAGGAGGTTTAGATTCATTTATCCATGATTGCTCCCCTAGAAATCAAACTCCCCAAGTGCGGGGACTAAATTCATCTTCATTTATGTCAGTATCTCTGCATCTAGGCTTATGTCTTGTATATGGTAAACTCTGGGAGCCTGGGGAAGAAAGGGAGGAAGGGAAGAGGCTAGGGGCAGAGGCTGAGGGGTGGGTGATCTGGGAGGAAGGCACAGATTCCCACCTGCTTCCCCACGGAGCTGAAGCCTGACCTGAGGGAGGTGACTGGAGAGATTCGGGTTGGATAGAATCTGTTCTCTCAATAGTGCAGTTTGAACACCCTGGTCTTTGGAAGGGTCATGCAGAAACACATGTACAAGACTCTAAAACTCCTAAACCCAGATTGGAAGACATTTCTAAATATATACAGAGCCTTGAACTGTGGATAGTGTGTTTGAGAAAAAAATAGATCTTAAGAGCCTATCCTAGATCTGTTAGTATCTAGCGCTGAGACCTCCTCTGAATTGCTGTGTTAGCCTCTATGGCTTTAGACTGTCAAACGGGGAGAAAAAGGAAAAGATGAATGTGAAACACTCTGCAGAAGGATAGAAATGTGCAGAAATGAATTCTGTACTTATCTGATCTACAAGAAATGCAGTATATTCTCATGTGAGTACAGAAACACTTGCAATCTATTCCATGCAAATATGACCTTACGAAAATACTCACAGTATAGTCCATGCAGTATAGAAATACTCAGACTTCCACGGACAGCTTCTCAGTTATAAACTATACAGTGTTTCTTTAGTGTCTCTTCAAGTCCAGTCACACACCCCCCGAACCTTTCCTGGAAGTGCCAGAGCATCACTAGTGATCCCTTGCTTTTGGCTGCCGTCTAGAGTGGCTCTTGTGTGGCTGTGTTGCTCAGAACTTGCCAGTTCCAGAAGTTAGACACCAAGTTGCCCATGTTGCCCCTGCAGTGGGGTGAGTGCCCGGGTTGGAGAGTAGGGGACCTCAGAGAAGGGACAGGCGGTACCCTGGGGGCCTCAGGAGTCTGGGCCTGCAGGACAGTCCTGGGCTGGGCCCGAGAGCAGGCCTGGCAGCCTCCCAGCACAGGAGGGGCCTGGGCGCGTCTCACACCCACACTGCACCTCGCACCCTGGGTCACTGAGACATCTGGAGTGCCTCACCTCTCCTGGAATTGTTGCTAACCAAAACAGTTTTGCTGGGCAGCCTGCTTCACTAACAGTCCACTTGCATAATCGAGTCTGTCACAGTATATTAAATACAGCACCCAGTTTCCTACTGACAGAGGCTTCATTCCTTCCTGTGCACCTTCTGTTAACCTTGCAGGGGTCCCCAAAGGGCTTGTGGTAACGTTTTGTTGCTCATTTCAACCCAGTTTGTTTCTTCACCCTCCACTCTGGGATTTTTTTCCCCCTTAATAAATGTTTATGTGAATCCACTATCAAGTGACTTCTGAAACCTCCGTGGAGGGGACGTGGGCTGCCAGGAGGCCCAGGGCACACTGTGTCCTGAACAGGGTGCTGCCTGCCCCGCTGCTGAGTGCTCTTCTCCTTCCCACCTGCACCCACACTGCCACCCCAGGGGCCTAAAGGGAGTGACAGTGCTGCAAAACTCTTTTTTCTTTATTTCAAAAATATCTATGTTGTTTCTCTTAATATTATATTTGAAGCTTACAGGAAGAATGAAATTAGTGCTTACTTTTTTTCTGGACTAATATTAACCTAGCCTTAATTTAGGAACTGGAAAAGAATGGCTACACAAGACTCCATGTTGTCCTAATCATTGCTTAGAGAGTGAGACTAGTGTTTAAATAATGCCAAGACTGTGAACCCAGCCGATCCTGCCAGGAATTGCACACTCTAAGGTGACTTTGGCTTTCCTGTGCATCCTTTGGGAAAGCCACAGAGATGAGAATATTAACTCAAACTCTTTCAGGCTTGATATGTGATCTGTCATATATTAAAATGTATTTTATGCCTATAAATTTATCTTCTCTAAATTCATTTATTTACAAAATATTTATTATATGTCTGCTCTATCTCAGATATGGTAATGAATGGTGGCAATACAGAACTCTTCCCATCCCCGTAAGGAGAAAGGCTAACTATAGTAGCCTTTAGTAATAGATCACACAAAGAGGACTTTTAAAATATGTATGAATATATACATACAAAAAGAGCAGTCTGGAAGGCCCTGGTAGGACTATCAAAATGTAGAAATTAGTGTAAGAGTTTTCCCTTCGTCAAGCTTTTCTGGAATGATGATGTGATAACCCTGAAATTCCATAGAATCTATTAATAACCCATCCCATTCTGCCAGTATATTCTCTAATATTTAATTTAATTGTTTGTACATTTTTCCCTCTAGGGGAGAGAAGATAGTATGTTGGGCATCCTTGGTGTGAAACTCTGTGATGTGTTAATTTATGAAGTGAAGAGTCAGGTTGCTGCAATCCTTTGCCCTGACTTTGTAAGTTTCTCACTTTGCAATCAGATTCTGGCGTATTTGCATCTCCACCTGTCTGTGTCTTCACAATCCTATGTCTGTCTTTGTGTCCATTCTGTGTCTCCGACTGTCTGTCCCAAGGCTGTATGTATGTCACTGTGCATTTAGTGACGACAGCCTTTGCACCTGGAAGGTGAGCAGACGGAACACAGAGCTGATAAGGGCTTCTCAACTGGACCTACGTGGCTTGAATCCAAGTTACGTGATGCTAAGTGAAGTTTCTAATGCTTTTTTAGCCTTAGTTTTCTCACTGTAAATAAAGAAGTTATTGTCTATTTCTAGGTCTGTTATGAAAATTAAAGGTAATAGCTTATTCATGAAAAGAGCTTAGCAATGTGCCTGGCATTCAGAAAATGCGCAACGAAGGGGAGCTTGCTGGAAGGCAGTCGGCTCTAAATGAGATGGTCTGAGGCCGTCATGTAAAGGATGGATCTGTGGGGGCTCAGCAGGGCAAAGGTTTGGTTTCCTTAAATTACACATGGTTCAACGTGGCGTTTTACCTTTTCATATTTTTTCCTGATTAGGCAGTCTTCCTTGTGCCTTGTGCTTGAACTCCCCATTCTCAAGGCAATAAATACAAACCTCTGAAGCCTGCCACAGAGGAAGTCACGGCTAGCATTTGAACCCCTTCATGGACTCCAGTCCTCTCCGGGCAGGTGCTTCCTGCAGTGCAGGATCCTCAGTGGAGAGAGCGAGTGATCTGTGTTCTCTTCAAGCAAAGTGAGGACACTGGACATGGCTGCTGCCCGGCCAGCAGGGAGGGTAAGGAGCCCATGTGCCTGCTTTATACCCGTTCACACCCAGCGTGGAGCGGAGCTGCTGGTCCTGATCTGGGGCATGTGTACACGTGATGTTTAATTCTTATGGATTACAAGTGCTTCAAAGAACCTGGGCTTCCTTCTAGCCTAGACCATAAAACACAGCGGCCACTAGCAACAAGCAGCTGTTGACATCAAAATTAATTAATAGCAAATACTGCTGACACTTCAGCTCCTTAGCCTCACTGGGCAGCAGGTGCTGGACTAGGGACCGCACCGGAGAGTGCCGGTGTGGGAGTCCATCACGACCCCGCCTCTGGACGCTCCTCGGCCTGCAGTTTGGGTCAGTTTCTGTGTCAGGTAATCACAATAAAAGATACCCCATCATATTCCTCAGCTTCTGTTCCTGCCACAGCACGGCCTCGTCAAATCACCTTTTTTCTTTAAAAGGAGATAAGTTCTCTCTGGGTCAGATTGTATTTCTGAATTCCTCTTTTCATCTTTTTCACTGAACACGTATGAATCACCCAAGTGGAATAGGCACTTGGAAATTTGGGGAAAAAATGAAGATAAAAGGGATTTATGGAAGCCAGCCCAGGGATTCTAGAAGGATGTCCTTGCAAAGCCTCCTGTGTACGCAGAGATCAGCACCAGCCACGTGAGTCTCAGGTGAATGCAATCAAGACTGGGAAGGGTGCCGCAGAGGTAAAGCCTTCCATTGGCTGACAGACCCTCCGTGAGACCCAGCCTCCCACAGCGCCTCTCCTCTCGAGATTTAAAAGACAACACCCAGACTCAAGAAATCCAGTGTTACGTAATGAATCAAGATCCCTCCTCAAATCCTTGTTCAAGAAAAAGTAATCTTCGCAGGTTACCTGAGTAGAAAAAAAATGAGAAACAAAAAAATTCTGGGTGAAAGAAAATGGAAATACTATAAATCTAGGATTCCATGAATATTATTTAATTATATATTAGTTGTATGTCATTTTGCATTTTGTGTCCTGGAATTCTTAATAAACATGATTTTGAGATGTAGGTTTTCTTTTTCTTTTGTCAGTAAGCTTATCTAAAGAGTAACTTATAATTTCCTCCAACATAGCTCGTTGCACATGGAGGTATTTCAGTTTGTGGAAAATCCTGGGTCCTGGTAGTTGTTTGCATAACACAAAAACTCTTCATATAATTGCAGAGTCACCTGGAAAGCTGAAGAATCTTTCTTTGTAATCGTAGACGACAAATTTTGATACACACACCCACACATTATATATATACATATATATATTTCCTGATAACAGTCTCTGATAGTTCAGTAAGCATTCAATAAATAATTTTCAATAATTGAGCTGTTTGGTGGACCCTAGCAGAACTTAACCAGAATGACGCACTCAGAAATTCCATGTAAAGTCCCAGTGCCACCAGGGCTTGGCACAGTAGAACCTGATGGAGTTGGCTGACCTGTGAATCGGCAACCTTCAAGTTTGGGTGTAGCTAGATTGCCGACCCACCCGGATCTGTGGACAACTGCCTTTTGGGTATAGTTTTCCAGGTGACTCTAGATACACTATAAAATTTTAGGAATCACTGCTGTTGTTGGATCAGTTGGCTAATTTCAGGGATCTAAAAGACATCATTTTTCCTTCCTCTGCCTACAACCCCATCCTCACCCCACTCCCCACGCACCCATTGCCCCCCTGAGTACCTAGGAATGGGATCAGCGTGGGGCAGAGGCCTTAGAAAGGCAGGCTGTCTGGTGGCAGTGACAGCATGGCAGGGGACAGAAAGGGGACAGGCCAGGGTGTGTCCTGGCTCAGTAGTCCAGGGATAGTGCTGCACCAGGGATCTAGCAGAGATGGCTGAGAACTTCCCACTCGCGGAGGGATTCAGAACAGGTGAAGGCGGCTCGCCTGCAGAGAGACTGGAAATGCGTCCCCCCTTCTGACTTGGAGCTCCCCAAACTCAGGTGACTCGGGGGTGGAGTCTTTAACTAGAGGGGTCCTGAGGGTATTTTTTCTTTCCAAACGGTAAGAAAATTCTTTAGGGTGGCTGTGCCCCATCTCTAGCCCCCAGGCTCGGCCCTCATCCCTGGGGGGTGTGTTGGTCTGCAGAGTCCAGGATAGTTTGTACCTCATGGTACCCGCAGTCCAGGATAGGTGTGGGGTTTTGGCACCAACATATTCTGGGAGGGCAAGGCTCCTGTTGCATTAAAAAGAAAGGAAGAAGAGTTATTTTGTGAGTTTCACCAAGCAGTTTAAATAAATCAATTTGCAGGAGGGTAGGAGAGAAAGAACGTTAAAAGCAGAAAGAGAGAAAAGGTTGCGATCATTGCTCAAACAAGTTCTTGCTTCCCTCCAAGAAATGAGGCGTGGGGTGTGGAATCTATTGCAGCTAATCGTAAACAGGTGCATCTTAAACTCCCAGTGCGGACCTGCTCTGACATGCTGGGCCTCAGCTTCCCGCGCTAATTACCTGTGCGCTCCGACCTGCGCCCTGCAGGCTCAGCGGGGGTGGCAGCGAGACGCGCGCCGGGCACGCGTGTCGGGACCTGCGGGCCGCCAGGGTGGGCCCGGGGGAGCGGGGCGCGTCTCCATCGCCCTGGCCTCGCCAAGCCCTGCCAGCACCCAGAGAGGCCTCATCGGGTTAGGAAAGCATTGGGAAAGTTGTGGGAGATGTCTTTATCCTTTTAGCGATTTTTAGGACTTCACATTCTGGGGCAAGCCAACCACAAGGATATCGTTTTGTCAGATGGTCCTCAGATTACTTACAAGGATGAGTTCCGTACGCTGACTGACTGGAGGAACATGTTCCCTCTTGTTATAAATACCCTGTGTTTTCACCTACTCGATTGCCAGGGCTAAATTCCTGCTTCTTACACTCAATTCTGGGTTGTACTTGGTGAATTTCCTCACCCTGTGAATTACTGGTAAGCCAGGTTAGAGACGTTCACCTGGCTGGTCCAGAGGTGACCTGGTCAAGCAGAGGTCAGGTGCATCACTGGCGGGTCTGGCTCTTTTAAGGCTCTGAGTTTCACAGTGTAACATGATGTTCCCATTTTTAAGTTCTGCGCACTTCACAGTCTCTTTGTCCTTGGGAATGAGATTCTCACTGACAGCAAAAACAAATGCTAGGCTCTCTCTTTTTAAGACAACTCTTTATTCTTCTAATAAACTTTTTATTTTAGAATAGTTTTACATTTATAGCAAAGTTGCAAAGGCAGTAAAGATGGTTACTGTCTATCCTGCACCCAAGTTCCACTATTGTGGAAATTAATATCTATACATTTTTAACTGAAATAAACACTTGATTCAGATTTCTTTAGCTTTTTTGTCCCAGCGTCCCCTCCAGGACCACACATTACCCTGTCTGTCCCGTCTTCCTAGGCGCCTCCTGACTGAGTTCCTCAGACTTCCTTTGTTTTTGATAACATTGGAATACTGCTCAGGAATTTTGTAGCATTACCCTGTATTGGGGTTTGTCTGATGTTTTTCTCATGATTAGACTGGTTTTGTGAACTCTGGGGAGGAATACCAAAAAGTCTCATTACATCAGATCAAGGGCACATACTGAGGGTGCTGAAAAGAATGTATACACATGTTAAGAAGGAAAAAACTGTATTAAATTTGTGTTACTCAAAAAACTGTATTCAGTTTGTGTTGACTTCTCCAATTACAAAATGTGCTCAGTGTGGCTTGTATTCATCTTTTGTTATCGGTGTCTACTGAGTTTTACAGTTTGGCACCTTCTGAAGTTCTCCTTGATCACCTGGCCGAGGGCTTGTTTTCCAGACTTCTCTGTGAAGTTACTCTCCCCTCCACGCGGGGCCCCACATATTGAGAGGGGAGCTGTGTCCCTCCCCTGCAAGAATCAGTATCAACACAAATTACTTAGAGTTCTTCTGTATGAGAGATTTATCTATTCTCTTCCATTTATTTATATACTTGGTCATTTCTTAATATACTTATGGAATCATAAGCCTTTGCTTTATCCTTTGGGTTATTTATTTTGCTGTTCACATTCCCTGGTGTTGGCCACCAAGAGCTCTTTCAGTTGGCTCCTGTCCCTTTGTCAGACTCATCATCGTGGGGTTTTGTTTGTTCATACTTCCTTACTTTCTGGCACCATGAGAGGGCCGTCTTTCATATGGTACTTTTTTTACCTCAAGCTTACAGTCACTTCTCCAAAAAGTTGTGGTTCCTTTTATTGGAGCATGGCATTTCACACCAAGATCTCATTGTGAGGTATGGACATTGTCAGCGGGACCCGATGCTTCTCAGCCCTCTCAGTTACAGCGTAAGGAAATACAGTGTAGGTACGAACCCATGTTTATACATGTGTGTGTAAATATTTCTACATAAACCATCTGCCTCTATAGTAAACTAAAAATGAGTTCATGTTCACGTCCACCAACTCTCATCTATTAACATAGAGAACATTTTACTTGTCTGCAAACTTTTGGTATTCACTCTTCAGTAGGTCCTTGGTCTCAGGGATTCGAAGAATAAATCCATGGACCACAGATCAGTGGTAAGGTAGGATTTTGTTTTTTTGTAGAGACAGAGTCTCACTTTATCACCCTCGGAAGAGTGCCGTGGTGTCAAGCAGCAACCTCCAGCTCCTGGGCTTAGGCGATTCTCTTCCCTCAGCCTCCTGAGTACCTGGGACTACAGGCGCCCGCCACAATGCCTGGCTATTTTTGTTTTGCAGTTCGGCTAGGCCGGGTTTGAACCCGCCACCTTTGGTATATGGGGCCGGTGCCCAACTCGATGAGCCACAGGCGCTGCCCAGGATTTTTATTAGAAATTAGAAAGGAGGGCAGCTCCTGTGGCTCAGTCAGTAGGGCGCCGGCCCCATATCCTGAGGGTGGAGGGTTCGGATCCAGCCCTGGCCAAACTGCAACAACAACAACAAAATAGCCAGGCGTTGTGGTGGGTCCTTGTAGTCCTAGCTACTCAGAAGGCTGAGATGAGAGACTCGCTCGAGACCAAGTCTAAGAGCTGGAGGTTGCTGTGAGTTGTGATGCCACAGCACTCTACTGAGGGTAATAAAGTGAGATTCTGTCTCTAAAAACAACAAAAAAAGGAAATTAGAAAGGAATACAGAAGAAGTAAAAGGCACCAGAGCTTCTGGTGGGGGAAAATAACTAACTAACTGGGGAGTCTCTATGTGGGCTCTTTTATCGGGAGTATCAGAGAATGACACTCAGCCAGGACCTGGCAAATAGAAACACGTTTTCCTCGTTAGTGAGTGTTATTGACGAAGGAATGAATGCCATCCCTCCAGCTCAGGGAGAACGGTCAGGGTGTTCCCTTCATGAACTTGCCCAAACCTAGGAAAACTGGGGTCTCCTGTCCAGCCTTGTATGGGGGGAACCCTGTACCACTTTCAGCAAACAGTGTGATACCTGGCTCCTACTACCCACCATCCCTTTATGGAATTGTTCAATTCCAGTGCCATGTACAGTAGCGACAGATTTGTCACCCTTGCTCACATGGGGAACAACTTCAGATAGAGAACAGTCTGCAGACAGCACCTTCTCTCTTTAAAATGACTTAGCTGAGTGCTACTTTTTCCTCTACTTGCTTCTCTGATAGCCTTTACTGAGGTTGTTTATATATTTATCAAGTAGTTATATTCTTTTGTCATGCTCTTCTATCCCGGGATCCTGATATCCTAAAAACATCTTTAAAAATTTGCATACATAAGTGTTAATGTGGTAAAATTCTGATTTTGGTAAATGGGCAAAGCCGCGTCAGCCGCCACTCCATGATCAGACACAATACTTTCTCCATCTAAAAATATCTCTGTGCTTCACCTTTCCACAGCTCCCTCCTTCCAAAACCACTGGAAACTGTTGATTTGTTTTCCACCTCCATGGGATTGCCTTTTCAGGGTGTCATTTCAATGGAATCATAAAGCATATAGCATCTTCAGGCTGCTTTTCTCACTTAGCCATGTTGTTTGTCATGGGTTGAATATCATCCCATTGTATGCTGGTGCTATTATTTATCCATTCACCTAGTGAAGAACATCTTGGTTGCCTCCAGATTTTGGCAATTATGGATAAATATTTGCATGCACATGTTTGAGGGTGAGCATAAATTTTCAACTCAATAGAAGCAAAATTGCTGGGTCAGCTGGTAAGACTATGTTAATTTTATAAGAAACTGCCTAACTCTATTCCAAAGTGGCTATGTCATTTGCATTCCCATCAGGGATAAACACGACTTTCTGTTATATCACATTGTCACCCCCAAAATTGTATTGTTAATTCTTTGGATTTTAACCATTTTGTCACATGTGTATTGACATATGATTAGTGTTTTAATTTGCATTTTCCTATTGAAAAAGAATGTTGGATGTCTTTCCAATGTCTATTTGTCACCTGTATATCTTCTTGGGTGAAGTGTTTTAGTTTTTTTTTAGAGACAGAGTCTCACTTTATCGCCCTTGTGGAGTGCTGTGGCGTCACAGCTCACAGCAACCTCCAGCTCTTGGGCTTACGTGATTCTCTTGCCTCAGCCTCCTGAGTAGCTGGGACTATAGGTGCCTGCTACAACACCCGGGTATTTCTTTTGTTGTTGCAGTTTGGCCGGGGCCGGGTTTGAACCTGCCACCCTTGGTATATGGGGCCGGCGCCCTACTCACTGAGCCGTAGGCATTGCCTGAAGTGTTTTGGTTTTTATGGCCAATTTTTTTTAACTGGGTTGTCTGCTTACTTATTGGTGAGCTCTGTGTAAGAATCCTTTCTATATCCTTTGTATATTTTAAATACCCGTCCAGTATCAGGTATATATTTTGAAAATATTTTAAAAAATATTTTCTCCTAGTCTGTGATTTGACTTGTTATTCTCTTAATGATGTTTTTCATAAAGAGAAGGGTTTAATATTAATAATGTCTGGCTTATTAGCTTTTTCTTTTATAAATTGTCTTGCTTTTGGTTCATGTATTTTAAAACTTTTTAACTACGTCAGTAAATATTTAGAACTCTAATCTTCTCTTGATAAATTCAGTGCTTTAAAACCTTTATTTACCATTTCTAGTAGTTCAAATATGCTGCAGATGAATTCTTTTGGCTTTTTTAGGTCTTACTAAGTCTTTCGAGGTTCTTCTTTTTCTTTTTGGAGTATAGAATTCTATGTCCACAGGTTTTTTTTGTTGTTGTTTGTGTCATTATTTTACAGATGTTGATCCAATGTCTTCTTGCTTGTACAGTTTCTAGCTAAAACTCTGCTATTATATTTATCTTTGGTCTTCTATAAAATATTTCTTTTCTGGATGCTTTGAAGATTTTTCTCTTTTTCACTGGTTTTGAGCAATTTGATAATAATATAGCTGATTCTAGTTCCTTCTTTTTTTTGGCTTGAGTTTTGTTGTGATTCCTGAACTTCTCTGTAAATTTATAGTTTTCATCAAATCCTGGGAATTTTTCAGTTATTTCTTCAAATATTTTTCTATTCCCATCCCTGCCTCCTAGAACTCCAGCTCAGTAATGCTCTGTTCACTAATTTTTAGTTCTTTTTTTCTCTGTGTGTTTTGTTTTCAATCGTTTCTATGTATGATTTTATGTTCACTAATATTTTCTTCAGCAATTTCTATTCTGCCATTAATGCCATCCAGTATATTTTTCATCTCAGACATTGTATTAGTGGTTTAATTTGAGTCTTTTGAAAATAATTTCCATATCTCTGCTTAACTTTCTGAACATACAGTTCTTGCAATTGTTTTAATGTTCTTGTGTGCTTATTGGTTTTGATGTATTGATTTTTGCTTCACATTTTGGGTTGTATTTTTCTGCTTGTTTGTGTGCCTACTTTTTAAATGAATACTGGAAAGCATTAATTTTATTTTGTTGTGTTCTTAATATTTCATTTGTTTTTTTGTGTTAAAGAAATGCCTTATTAACACAAACACACACTAGCTATAAAGGATTAAGGAATGTGTAATTATCTATGTCATAGCAAATAAGTGACAACTCAACTTCCCGGGTCAACAGAATTCTTGAAGGAGACGGCAACAGATCAGCCTCCCAGGGTGGAGAGGGCGTCTTCCAGGTGAAGGGGCCCAGCTGTAGCAGCTTTTCAAGTTTTCTCTCCTCATCAAGGATCAGGAGAGGCACTCCGTTCAAGGGGGTCTGTAATCTGGTGGTCTTCAGGCAAGTCAAAACTCTCCAAATCTAGAGGATTGAAGGGAAAGAATTTCTCTATTTCTGGACAGATGTCGTCTGAGGAGGAACAGAGCTTCTTGCCTCTATAGTCTTCTGGGTCACCTTTTTTGCAGGGAAGTTCGGCTGCTTTTGTTTGAGGCATCCGTCTTACTGGCTTTTCTCAAGTTCTGTTGATAGTTCTTTAGCCTTTCTGGCAGCTTTAGGTGAGGAAGGTCCAGACTTCAACTCCAGCCCATTTTTAGGAGCCACACGTGTGGCTGGTTCTCCATTTTTCCTTATTGACAAAGATCAGGGTAGCCATTCTGGATTATTCTGAGAGTGCAGCAGGATACTCCATATTTTAAACTCCTACAAGTATTCTAAGCCTTGCTCTTGGACGCACTTACTTAGAAACAGTTTGGTCCTTTCCAGTGTTACTTTTCAGTTTTGCTAGGTGGGGTCAGACAGTGCTCAATCTAGGACTAATTATTTCTCACTCATGAATTAATACTCTTCTGAGTACTTGACCCAGTCTCTGGTGAGTCCTGATTGTTTTCATGCTGGCTTGTGGGAACAGACATTATCCTTGGCTGTGAAGAACCGGGCACCTGACCTGCCTCTTCGGATGGCAGTTTGCCCAGCCATGGTGCACTAACCAGGATCCAACTAAGTGCATGACACGGGCTAGCTGCAGCTGTCTGGAGGTTCCTCTCCTCTCCAGGGCTGCCGACGCTGGCCCTGGTCTCGGCCAAGCTCCGCTTCCTCTTCTTGACTCAGGTGTCCAGTGGCCCCCCCCATGTGCCCACCCCTGTGCTGTAGCCGGGGGTTTGCTCACGGCCGTCAGCTCAGCATCTCAGGGGCTCCTTGGCTTGTTTTCTGTGTCTCAGGGACTAATGTTCTTTGTTGCCTGAGACCAGCATCTTAAAATCTTTCCTTTAACTTGTGTGGAGGTTTGCTTTTTCATCTAGGAGTGCAAATCAGCTCATTATCCCATCTTGCTTGGGAATAGAAATAAATCACAGGCAATGTTCTGATCACTTTGCTTTCATTGTTTCCTTTAATCCTTACAACAATTTTTGTAAAATAAGCATTATCATGGTACCCAACTTTTAGTGGAGACAACTGATGTACAGACAAGCTAAATATGTTTTTCCTGGACCTACAGTTAATAAGCAGGTGAATCAGTATTTCTCCTTGTGATGCACAATTTCCGAGCCTGTATATTTATGACCATGTCAGAGAAGCTTTCAGATTAGTTTATATAAAAACATTGTATAACTGCTTTCATCATTGTTTAAAAATAAGGAGGAAATAATCTTTGTGATATTGCATTGGTATAGTTGGTAGTGTTTACTGGAAGGGCTTCGGAACCCTCAGACGCTTGGGTACTTTCTGAGGAGTACTTACTTGAAGTTTGGCTTTCTAATCTTTACGTTCAAAACAGGAACTTCAGTCAGAGTATTATATTTGAGTGAACCTGGAAATAAATTAACTGATGACTATAGGTATAAAACAACAACCCTCCTATATTATGGGTTAAGAAGTTCATATCCTGAGAGAGTAAAAACAAAGATACATTTTCTTTGCTTTGCTGAAAAGATTTATTTTAATCCAAATCTGAGTAAGGAGCAGAATGGACTCCAGGAACAATGCTTTTGCAGAGAGGACAGCCTGTGCAGAGGTGTCCTGGTGAGGCCGGACCCCAGACCAAAAGCAGGAAGCTGGGGTGTGGGGTGGATGGTGCTGGGCAAGCAAAAGGGGTGGGATGGGGCCAGGCATAGCTTCGCCTTTCTATTGGAACAGGAGGCCATGGAAGCTAAGCGTTGTCTTACAATTTATAGTCTAAAAGTAAGTCAATGAAATACAGTGTATGTAGTCACATGTGAGATTCCAGGTGCTTTAATGACATTGCATTTAATCTCAAGTACGGTCCTAAGGAGGCAATGTTATTGCCATTTGGACATGGAGAGGTCGAGATGGTCTGAAGCTGGTGGACCTTGGTCCACCCACCTCCTTCCTGCCCCTTCACGCTGGCTCCTATAACTCCATCTTTACTTTTACGTAACCACGTGATTTTGGAGAGTAACCCACTCATGTACAAAGTTTGAGTTTCCTTTTATCATTTAAAAAATGTTTAGTTTTTAACCCCTAGCATCTTGACCGTGATCTCTAAATATCCTTGCCTAGTAAGCAGGCCAGAGCTCCCGTGTGAATCAGCAAATGTGTATGGAAGGAGACCAAGACATCTTGTCGTTTAAGAATGTTCTTAAATGTTCTTGTCATTGAAGAGACCAAGGACACTCTTAACATGTCCTGGGCAGACCAGTTGTGTCCAAAGGACTCAGGAACCATCCTGAGGCTCATTAAAGGTAGAAAGTAACAGTTTGAGGGAATCAAATATTGCTCAGTAGCCCTTCTCTGACATCTGGGTATAAGATTTACTCAGCCAATTGAACTTCTTTCTCAGTGTTTCTTTCCATTTGCATTTCCAATTTAGCCCAGAAGAAGCCTGAAGATAAGGAATATATTTTATATAGCCACTCAGTAAATATTAGTTGAATAATAAATAGACAATAAAA
Organism: Arctocebus calabarensis; assembly: GCA_963573935.1. NCBI lineage: Eukaryota > Metazoa > Chordata > Mammalia > Primates > Lorisidae > Arctocebus > Arctocebus calabarensis. The sequence continues at coordinate 42,134 of CAUYON010149452.1, forward strand.
GCATTAAGTACTAAATGGGTTACATTAAAAGGGTTACTCTTTTTTAAGGCCAAATGACCCTTGTATAGTATAAGGAAGGAATAATTCTTTTTCTGCAGAAAAATTCTTACATGTGCTGTTATAACGTATCGAAGGTTTCTGATACAATTACAGCAGAGTCAGAGATTTTCTGTAGTCTGCCTATAGCATGGATCCACTTAACTCCCTTTTCATAAATCACAATTTAGTGTACGGCAGTAACTTTCTTATCTAATTTGGTTCACAACTATTTTTTTTTAATTACAGAAGGAAAAGGAATGTTTGAGGCTGAATTACTTATGGTATGATTAGAAACTGTATCACAAATACGTTGTATTGTACTTTGCCTTATGTAGTCCATAAGTTTCCTCATATTTAGATGGTGGCTTAGAACCTGGAGTCTAGTTATCCAGTTATCCGATGTCTTTACTTTATTGTAATAGTATTTACTGATATTAAACTTAAATGAATTATTGTCTAGAGGGTTTAACAAGTTCAGTTTCAAGAAGTTTTTTTTTAAAGCTACAAAATGATTCTGTCTGGTGTATACTCGTAGCCAACATTTCAATGCACACTTAGGAAAAGTGGTGTGGGGTGATTTAGTCAGCAAAGACATAGTCATTCACTCAGAATACACCCCATTCCCATTTTTCCCCTTACATTAATGTTCAGCCTTTTTTTTCTTTCCCTTTGCAATGTATGACCTATTGCTTACTTTTCATCTTAAATCTTAGCTATGTCTGACAGCTGAATCTTTCCACCTGCAACATTGAAAGCGTTTCTCAGTGCCAGGTTTGTACTCACAGAACATTATCTATAGAGTCATTGCTATTAACTGCTGTGGACATGACATCAGAAAGAACGCGCTGCCCTACTATGAAACTAATTTATAGCTTTCATATGAAGGCTATAACCCAATTATAGCACAAGAATATGGGGAAAGGGACAAGGGAGGGGAGGGGGGAGAAGGCTGGTGGGCCACACCTACCGTGCATCTCAAAAGGGTACAGGTGAAACTTACTAAATGCAGAATATAAATGTCTTAACACAAGAACTAAGAAAATGCCATGAAGGCTATGTTAACAGTTTGATGAAAATATTGTATATGAAACCAGCACATTGTACCCCATGATTGCATTAACGTACACAACTATGATTTAATAAAAAATAAAAAAAATTAAAAAATAAAACCCAGAAAGAACGCACTTTATTTACATCTCAAAGACTCAAAGTAACATAAATCCCATGGCCCTCCAGATGTCTGTACAATACCTCAGCAGCAGAGGTCTCTGAGGTTTACGTTTCATTCACCTCAAAAGCAGTTTAGAACACACGATGAAGTCCTCTGGGGCAGAGAGAAGGTCCCTCGTTATTCCCCTATCCTGTTTTATGATAGTGCATGTGCATGTGCCCTGACACCTCTGAGCTTCTGTCCTTGGCTGGTATAAAGATAATTTAGGATTTCAATGTGGTTTCATTTATATTGGAACATTATAGAAAATAATTAAGAATAACATTAGACCACTATGACATTTTTTCCTATTAAAGCCATAAATGCTTTGTGGTGGTGCTCACTACAGTCAGCAGGAGAGCTGTTATTGAGACTCTGATGTATTCTGCAACAACAGACCTTATTCTACTAATTGTTCAGCTTACTTTTGTTTATTTCTCCATTATGGTGGCAGCTTACAGTATTCTCAGGACTTCCAACATGCTGAAGGATAGCACTTTGGAGCAAGATCTACCAGGCTTATGACTGGCAGTCGCCCTTTTCTCTTGGGGACAAGAATATTAAGTCATTAAAGTATATGCCCAATTTCTAAGGCTGATTTTTTTAGTGGGGATAAGGATCAAAGTCTTTATCTGTGCAAGGAGACCTTTATTTGAATAGCTATTTTCTTGTTCTCTTGGCTAACAATGTCAGATGCTGGAAAGGGTTTGATCTGGGGACACATCTTTGATTAAGCTGTGGACGTCTACAAGCTGGGGGTGCATCTCAGAGTGCAGATCTTACTGCTTTGTCAAACATAATAGAGGCCCAGCTATATGAGCCAGCTGTCACCACTTGAACTGCGCTTGTTCACACCCAGCAAGACATTTTTCAGCCAGAAAGCCATCAGTAGTTTTTCTAAAAACGAAAACAGCAAAAGGCATAAAGAGAATGTCCCATCGTTTCACTAACTGCTATCTACCAGGAACATTGGTGTCATGAGTGGGATACACAAAAGACACACATGATGTCCAGGTTGGCCCCTGCAGGACGGCCTCTCATTTCTGTGACATTGGAGATGGCCTGGGGAACTGGGTGATCTTGTATTTACCTTAGATTTCTTTGGAACAGAACGTGAGTTTTATTTGTAAATGTGAAAATGAGGATGGAGATATTTAGATCTGAAGGGCATCTGGAGTTTTGAAAAATAGAGGGGAACAATTACAGGCAGCAGATAAAAAGCTAAAGAGGTTTCAGTGGGCTCCTCGCGCTTCTCCCAGCCGTGGGAGGTGCTGTGGGTTCAGGTCAGGTGAGGTGACAGGTGCCGGCAGGGTGGGTGCCGGCTGCACATCCTCACTCTGGTGACTGTGAAGTTCGTGTTCATGCCGCTTGTGATTGTGAAGTTCATGTTCATGTCTCTTTGAGATGTGCCTTTGCTCAACTCATATTTGTGCTTCTCAGTTTTCTTCTTTTCTTAACAATAGACATACATACATTTGAGAATGAGGTGCCGTTAGCCCCCATCTAGGGCTTCATGCTGAGACTCAGAGGATGTTTGGAGTTGTTTCCTAACTCCCAGCTTGATTTCTGGTTCCCACACACCTTGGGTGTATCTCACAGCTTCCAGGATTCTCTCTGGGCCAGGAGGCAGGGTGGGGGAGTTTCCATCTTCCCTGCTTCTTGGAGAGCTGACCAGGCCTTGGGGTTTATTTTCTTTCCCTCCTTGCAGGCTCCTAAAGACAAACTTTGCATGTGATTAACGGTGGCAGAGACTGGGAACACAAAGTTCAAGTGCTGAAGTGTTTGTTAGTTGTTTGGGGCTGTGCCTTCCCCCTGTGTGGACGGCCTGGACCAGCCTCAGCTCCACGTGGGCAGCAGGGTCTGAGCACTGGTGGGAGGGACTGGGAAACGCTCACTCCTGTGAGGACCTCCCTTCCATCCTTGGGGTAATTCTTTCTCTCTTTGAGGGGAGGGAAAGGCATCTTCTGTGAGGTTTGTCTCAATTTTCGTGAGTCTCCCAGAAGCTGGGATCTGCTGGGGGGGGCAGGGAAATGGGGGCCTGTTACTGTACTCAGGTAGGGGTGGGGGTCTCAGTAAAGCTCCATGGAGGCGCCCTCTCGGTGTGCATTCATCCCAACATAGCTGCAGGCTGGGGTTCACACTTCAGCTGTGTCTGGGGCACCTCCTTCTCCATTCCAGGATCCTGTAAGTTCCCCCCAGCAGACTGGATGTCATTCCCCAAAGTGAGATTTCAGCTGAGCAGGTCCCCAAATCAACAAGATAAGAGCGGTGCTCTCCCCGGGGCCAGTGCTCCTGCTCTCCACCATGCTCCCCAGGGCACCGGGCAGGTGGAGGCCACGGGGGCGCACCGGCAGTTTCTGGAGCCCAGTCTTTGTGCCAGGGGAGGTCACACAGGTGGCATTTATGGTACAAGGATAAGGGGAAATTCACAGGTATGTCAGGGAGAACCCCACCAGCTCTGCGGGCGGGGTGGGATGGGGTGTCAGATGACTGCCCACATTATTTGTTTGGCTCAGGTACAAACAGAGTTTATATACTATGTTTGAGTTTAAAACCAGAAAATTTGAAATGCATAGGACATCTCCAGGGCTTGCTCTGTCTGGCCTCATCTGAGGGGCTATGCTGGGCTCACTGAGGAGCAGGCTGGCCCTGTGGGGGTGCTCCTGCCTCGAATGGGGGCCCCTGTCTGCTCTAGAAGGTGCCTCCCTGGGGCCTGAATGTCCAGCCTCTGCACCCATCACCTCCCTGGACAGATGGTAGTACTGTCGTGGGAAAGGGAATAACATTCTCTCTTTTATTTGTATGTTTCTTTCATATCCAACATGACGATTATATTAGCTTTAGATTCTGCCTTTGCAAAATGACCCTGTTTTTCTTCAATGAAAACTGTTCACAATTGGAAAAAAGTGATTTCTCAGGCTGTTGCCTTTCTCTTGAGAAGAGAGACTATGGATTCCTTTCGTTATTTAATTTCCTTAAGCAACTTTAAGTCTTTACTCTTCCCCCTCTGTTTGCCATAGAAAATGCTGACAAACTATAGGAAAAATAAATACAAGTTTTCACATTAAACTTCTAAGGTATTTTTTTCCTACACTTAAAAATCTGTGATTTTTATCCTTCATGGGTTGATTACCTAAGAGTTATTTAAAATTATAGCACTTGCTTCCTGTTTTCAAGGGTTATCTGAAATCAGCTATTCAAATACAGAGCAGTTGCAAGACATGGGGCTTAAATTGGACTTTGCAGGGACTGTGGGGACAGCCGCGACCACGGCAGGTGTGAGGGTTGAGTGCGCAAACACAGCTACCACAGCCATCGCTGGGCCCGACTGCACAGACACCTCCCCGACAGGCTACAGCGAGTGTGACTCTCTGGGGACCCGGAGCCTTCCTCAACGTGAAATCTGGGCCAGACCCCACCTAGGAGGTCTCATCGTTTTCTTGAAAGGTGAGTGATTGCCCCAGTTCTGTTACGCTTTTGTCTTCTCCAAGAAGACAAATATAGACAATAAATCGGGGCAGTGCCTGAGTCTCAACGGAGTAGGGCGCCAGCCCCATATGCCGGAGGTGGCAGGTTCAAACACAGCCCTGGCTAAAAACTGCAAAAAAATAAATAAATTGATGTTCCTTCCCCGTGTTTCTTTTGCTGTGATCCTTCCTCCTCTCAGACATACTTATAAGTGTTCTCTTCATGTAACATGCTCTGTGGAAGCCTCGCAGTCCAATCTCTGTCTTAGAGGCTTCCCTTTGCACTGCTGAGGACGCCTTTTTCTCCCACTAGGAGCACTTTCACGTGGTGGGTGCAGTGGTCGTTCAGACGTTAACGGACAAATTAGCTCATGACAGTGACGTGACGGACATTTGGAGGGACGGAGGGATGAGCAGAGCGGCAGCGTTGTGAGTAACGACTGGCTGTGCAATTGTACAGTCATCTGTCCCCACAGCCTGGTGCTGAGATGCAGCCCAGCCACGTCCCTCTGTTCAACCCTAAAAACACTCCTGAGCTGCTGACAGTAACGGGCTGATCATCCCTGGAGGCCGCTGGCCGCGTTGTTCTTACTCAGCGTCCACACACAGGGGTCAGTGATGAGGACCAGCACTGCTTAGAGTCCGTGAGTGACGGGAGCTCGCCTTCACTGCAAGGACAGTGGCAGCTGGGCACACAGCAGTGTCTGCCCTGGAGAAGCTGGGTTCTTAGCTCCCTTCCCATCCGAGGCTCAGCTGAGTGGTCTCCCACGCCCTGAGTGAAGGCACCTGTGCACGGCACAGCACCTGCCTGGGGCCTGGCTCTAGAGGAACGTCTGCTGCATTAGTTAATTAGCGAGCGCGCTTATACATCCCATGAGCTTTGGCTTGTCGTGAGGCATCCTCAACTTTGGGGTTTCTCTTCTGAAATCCCCGCAGCGTGGGCAGCTGGCCTGCTCTGTGTCACGGTGTGAGCGCATGGCCCTGTGCAGTGTGAGCAAGTGTGAGCACGTGTGGCCGTGCTCCTCGGCCAGCCCTGACCACACGCTGACCGTGTCCTCGGGTGCCTGAGCAAGCCAGTCGCAGGCCAGGGGCTCACAAGCACAGCCCTCACTTTCTTCTTCTCTGTGATCTCAGAATTCAGCAAAGAAATTTTCTACAACTGTTCCCTCCCTAGTCCTGATTTCATTTCTGGCTGAGGCCATACGACCACAGGAGGGCTTGTGTTTAAACTGATAGCAGTGTCTGCAGCCTGGTCCCAGAGTACGGCTCTGCATTCCACCCTATAGGGTAACATCCTGCAGTGTAGGTGGGGTCGGGGAGCTGGCTTCTGTGAGCGGCTCAGAGGGAAGACGCCTTTCCCTTTGTCTCCTTACCTGAGGGCCACGGTGTGCAACTCCCAACTCAGCATGGCCTTGTGTCCAGACCTATGATTGCTGTGAGGTTTTCACTGAAAAGTTAGGAAATCCTTGTCGTTCCTCATCACAATTAAGCAATCAGGTTCCCTGGAATCCTACTTATGTTGGACCAGATAAGCTGGCAGCACTCTGAGTGGCCTTTCACTGATGTGTGGCCCCATCCTCTGTTGACTTAGGGCCTGCCTGATGGCCAGAATCTGTCAGACCCAGTGGATTCACAGGTCATCTCCAACCCCCCAGCCCGTCCCCCCCAGGTATATAATTAAAAGCAGTAATTACAAGAAAATAGGGAAGGGTGTGCAGATTGACTTACTCCAACAGGGAGAAGTGGGAAAGGAAGTTGTACAGCAGGCAACTGCAGCCTGTACAGCTGGGGGTGGGGTGGGGGGTGGGGCAGGCCTGAGCGCTTGGCGGATATAGGAGGAGATGGCCTTAATGCGGGAAGCACAAGCAGGCCAGTCTGCTGTGTTTATACGGAGTCTCCCCTGAAGTAAGGCAGAAGCCAGGCACCAGTAATGAGCACATGTGTTTGGAAAGAGTATAAGGTACTTATAAATACTACTGTGGCGTCGCCAGAGTTAAAGGTCTGGCAGCATTTCCATTGTAAACTCTCAGTGTCAGGGGCTTAAAACTCAGCTGTAAAAATTCCAGGCTACAACTTGGCATCCTAGGACCTTCCTGGGAACAAAGCTTGCCCCCTGACCTCCTGCAGGTGTCTTTCCCCTGTCCCTGGGCAGCTCTGCATGTGTCTCCGGCACTCTGGTCCTGTCACCCACTGGGGGAGGAGAGAGGTAAGCACCCAGCACATGAGGCTAGATATGGCCTGTCTTTTATTACAGGGGAGCCAGATGAGAAGTATCCCCTGAATTCACTGACCCTTTGGGGGCATGGAGCTTGGTCTATGTAAGATACCACCCCAGTTCTTATAAGAGGCTCCTGTGACCACACCACTAAGGGCCAAATAACACTGGGTAAGCAGTCGGGTTGGGAAAATTCAATTAAAATCACAGCACCCATATCTGAGAGCCAAACACTTACACAGCCAGCTTCTTTAGGGTCCCCTATTTCCAGGGAGATCTCCTCACGCTGCTGCCCGGGAGACTGCGCTGGGGAAGCACTGCGCTTTCTCTTTCATCTATAAAGCCAGCGGCCACAAACAGATTAGCAGGTTTGGCACAGAGTTACATACACATACGTAAAATAGAGGTAGGGCATTAATCTGCAAACGATCTTGGTTAACACAACAACTTGTGAAGAGAAAACCTCCCCCTCTCCTTTGTTTTATGATAGCAGCTTGCGGTAATTTAAATCAACAAATGCGCTGTCTTTGCTGAGCATCAGCCTAAAACTATAGACAAAACCGAGCTCCGCTGTGCGCAGAGCCCTGGTAAGTGGCCCGGCCCAAACCCACCCCGCCCGGTGGAGGTGGGAAGCGATCTTCACACCGTGATCCTGCAGCCTCCAGGTCCAGCCGTTCCTGCTCTTTTATCTTGGCATTATCGTGGCATCTGTTACATTCCCATAGCAGCTACAAATTAATGTCTTTTCCTCTCATAACAGACTGACATGTGCTGTGTCACCAGAGGTATCCTGAATTATTAAGGGGGAAAAAAAAAGAAAAAGATTTGTAAGATAATATTTCAGGAAGCATAAACCAGCCTAGAAAATGGGCCAAGAAATTTGTTGTGCTCAGAGCCCTTCGTGCATTCATTTGCCGTTGCAAGCACTCAAGTGCCAGCCTGAAACTTTAGCCCAGCACCTTTCTTCTGTTCTCATAGCATCACATGTGATCCTAAGTGAATGTCGCTCTCAGAGTCACCTCGCACGTCTGCAGGGGCAAAATCAGTCTTCATCAAAGGGAAGATCACTAGCAACAGCTTTGGCTGTTTATTCCATTTGTGATGTGCAGTAAATTGACTCGAATCCTCAAGATAGAAAGATAGTTGCAATTAAAATCTCAATCTTAGCTGAGCCCATTGCATTTAAAAAAAGTAAGAAATAAAAAATCCACACTGCATGAGTTACCCAGAGAACAGCTTGTATTTCCAGGCTTGCTCTTGGCTGGTTTGGCCTCAGGTGAGATACTAGAAGTCAGGAATGCAGATGTCGTTTTGCTTATAGACACACCCTTCTACTGGTGGCATGGTAGGGCCAGGGCCACGTAAACCAGGCTAATTCAAAGTAAATCAGGAGTAAGATTCAAAGTTCCTCTGGCATGGGGCAAAATAGACTAATTAGAATATTTAAAAAGAAAATGGAGGGCACTGAAATGTGCTTCTCACCGAGCTCAGCAATCTGGGCCCGGCTGCTGCTGTTGGAGCTTTGTTTGGAGATGAGAATAACGGTATCACAGCTTCACACCCTGCTGGCTCTGCCACCCTTTCCTCTGTGCTTGCCCCTGTCCTGTTCCAGAAGCTTCCTTTCCTGTCTTCTCTCTTACCTTCAACTTTTCTCATCATTATTTTTAAGGACCCATAGGCAGCAAGAACCATAAAAACAATTTCACTATTCCAAGGGAGAACTACAGGGAGATGAAGAAAGAGGCCCAGGGAGTGCTCGGGTCTCAGGTCCTCACAATTCACATGAGTTTTCTCCTGCAATGCTGTAGCCCCGCTGTGCAAAGACACTTAATTGTGTGCAAATCTTGAGCAAACCTCATTGACTTAGAGGACACACATACGGAATACTCTTACTACATTTGTTTTATAATTAATCATTTCTTTAGAAATTTATTTCCCACTCTTAATTTTTCAAGAGACATTTGAAATCTTTTATTTATAGCATATGTCTTGCAAATTTGTATTAGTTCTTCACAACCAATAATTTGCTCCCATATTAAACATAATCCACACAGTGCATTCAGCAGTCACAGAACATAACATGTTTCCTTTTATGAGGCAAAAGATCAACATAGTCTTCACATAATTCCTGAACAGATTTTTTTTTTCTTTTACTGAAGATGCTGATTAAAACCACAGAACTTTGTCAGTTGCTTCTTGTTTCTTTTCTACCACGGGCTTTCTTTCCTCCTCGACTGCCTGACATGGCTAGGCATCAGTGGTGCAGAAGATCCACTTAATTCTGTTTTTTATTGCTTTCTTTCTCATAGTAAACAACCAAGTTGGGGATACGGCTGTCAGCTTATCACTGGATAAAATTTCAGTAGTTGCTCATCTGTGCATGAGTAATGATTCCATCCTAGTTAGGATTATGTCTGCTGGAGATATGTACCTCAGGCTTACCTACAACTGCCTGAAGTTGACCTTGAGACTTGACAGACCAGATTGGGGAGTGTCTGCAGGGTATGCAGCCCATGTCTCATGTAGACAGATGGGCTCAAGGGCACCCACATCCTACAGTGTATCCCTTTAATGTACTGTAGAAAATGATCCCTGAAAGTATAGTCTTGACGGTGTATTCCTTTAAGTTGGCCATAATTCTGGTTCTACTCTGTAGCATCTCTGTACTTTATTTGCATAGAAAACCACCCTAAATTTTGTAATAAACTGTTGCTATAGGAAGTCTAGGAAGGTCTGCATTGCCCATCCTGAGCCCTCATGAAGGCCCCGCATGAGACCCGGCTGGCTGGACTGATCGGTAATGGCAGGCAGGGGTGGGTATGCCTGGGGTGTCGCTGGTTACCTCTCGAAGTGACTGAATACCTGTCTCTCCACCCAACAGGGGGACTTCCAGGTACTCACCAGCCTCTGTCCAGGCTGTTTTCACATCTATGGAACACACTGCATACACACCTCTCTGTCATTGGACATGTGATCCTGCCTCCCTCACGTGACAGTAACTTCGCCATCACTCTCACTGACATGGGCAGTGTGTGTGGCTGGCAGTTGGAGCCGGCAGCTTGGGTTCAGGTGCTCGTGCCCTGAGGAGTGCGGAGGGCCTCTGTCCTGCGCACACCCTGTGAGGAGTAGCAGCTCTCCTTGGCTATCTGGCACTGACACTGTCTGCTCTCTCAGACAGAGAACTTGCAGGGCACCTGCTATGGTTTGTATGTCTGTCCTCTCCAAATCTCTTGTTGAAATTTGATCCCCGAGGGTGGAGGTGGGGGCTTTAAGAGAGGTGTTCAGGTCATGGGAGTGGGCCCCTCATGAATAGACTGCTGCCCTCCCCTGCAGGGAGGTGACCAGTGAGTCCTCACCTTGTAACTTCGCCCCACAGCTGGTTGCTGAGTTGACCCCTCTGTCCTCTGTTCCCTTCCCTGCCCTGTGATCTCTGCACAGCTGACTCCCCTCCCCCATGAGTGGAACAGCCTGAGTCCCTCCCCAGAAGCAGCTGCCCCTCATGCTTCCTATGCAGCCACAGAGCCTCTTTTCTTTGTCTCTCTGTTACTTGGACACAGAGCCTCACTCTGCTGCCCTGGGTAGAGTGCTGTGGCCTCAGACTAGCTCACAACAACCTCAAACTCCTGGAATCCTTCCTGCCTTGGCCTCCTGAGTAGCTGGGACTATAGGCACCTGCCCCGAGACCTGGCTAGTTTTTCTATTTTTTTAAGTCCAGATGGGATCTCATTCTTCCTCAGGCTGGTCTCAAACTCCTGAGCTCACGCAATCCACCCTCCTCGGCCGCCTAGAGTGCTAGGATTACAGGCGGGAGCCACCACCACCAGCCAGCCTCAGGTATCCCTTTATAGGATGAATGAACTAAGACAGAATCATGTTTCTTTTATCCTGTCCTAAACTTAATTTAGTTTCTTCTAACCCAGACCTACAAAAGGGTAGAAGCTTGGTAGGTTGACTCTACTACATAAAATTATAAAATAAATGCTTTAGTTTTTAGATATAGAATTTAAACTGCTTCTCTGAATTAATGATAAGGTTAAGGTTTGAATATTGCTAACATATTCTGTATTATATCATGATCATTGGGTAATATCTCATAATAGCTGTCATTTATTTAGAACTTTTTGAGAGAGGTAGTGAGACTTTACATTTATTTTCTCATTTTTAGTTGAAGAAACTGGGCCTTTTCTCAGTAGGGACTATGAGTTATTAGTCTCTTTGCCCAAAATGGAGCTTGGCAAATAGTAGGAGCTTAATAAGTAAGGTTTGTTTAAATAAGGAATGCAATTTTTAATCACCAGTTGACCTTGAGATAGTATAAGAATTGAAATCCTTTAGAATCCTTAAGAATTTCCCTAAAGTAAGACTCTTTGTAACTAAATACTTACATTTCTCCACATGAAAGACGTTTGCGTAACATTGTTAGGCCTTTCCTGGAATAGAAGGCCTCTATTAATCTTCATGGGTCACATGTAAAAACTGGAGAAAATTATGAAAGACTATTGCAAGGTAACTTGAACACTGCAAACAGGCATAAGTTGAGCTGATTGTAGCTGTTTTAACCTAAAGAAAAGAAAAAAAAAAGAAAAGGATAAATTTGTTTTCACATATATGAATGACAAAATAACGAATAATTTTATAGAAAACAGGTAAAGAGAGAGAAGCGCGGAACAAAAATTGAAACAGTTTGTTTGACAAATATTGTGGATTTTTTTAACACTGGAAATTAAAAACAAAAAATCTGCAATAGTTTGTCTTTGCTGAGGCCTTGCTGAAGTTTGTTCTAGTACTAGAATTTTAAGATAATTTTTGGTTTAAATATGTTCTCCAAAAGAACAAATATTAGTTTTTTACATTAGGGTCACATAAGAGATCATGACTATTTGGTGGTTTGAAGACGTAATTGTTGTTATATTAGTAAAAATGGAAAAATACACATTTCTTACAAATACCAAAAAACTTGGGAAATTGCCAAGTACCTGTTGGCTGGGAAGGGAAGCTAATCTGACTGGCTCACTTCCTTCCATTGGTGTTGTTTTCTACAGAAATAGAGTCTAATACTTCCCCCCATGCAGCCCCTCCCCTGCCAGGGCAGGAACAAAGATGATGCACTGTTTGTTGATCTCTCTGTAATTGTCAAATGGCCTGTGGCCAGAAGGTGGCCCTCAGCAAATAACAATGAACTAGGAAATGGTTGTGGTAAATATTTCCCTTCAATTCCCTTTTCTGACAACAGCTTTGGTCAGGTCTAAAATGGACACACAGAAATGACTAATGTGTATGATCTGAAAAAATTTGAGCTTGTTTGAGGAGAACCATGAAAAAGTTTTTGTGTTTCCCACATTTTTAATAATTGAGAGCAAACCTGACAACAAAGTCATTACTTTAAAATATATTTTTCTCATTTTAAAAATTAAATCATAAACAGGTAGATCATGTATATATTAATGCATTTATAGGGTACAATGTGCTGATTTCATATACAATTTGGAATGCTGACATCACACTGGTTAAACTATCCCTCACCTCATTTACTTAGCTATTGTGTTAAGATATTTATACTCTATACTTAATAGATCTGACATGTACCCTTGCAATATGTACCATAGGTGTGATCCCCCCACCATAGGTGTGATCTCCCATTATTCACCCTCCCTCCGTCTGACCTCCCCCCTCCCTCCAATCCCCCCCCCCACTTCATCCTGGGCCATAGTTGTGATCTACTATTCATATAAAAGTGTGATTGATTATAAATTGGTTTCATAATAGTACTGAGTACATTGGATACTTTTTTCTCCATTCTTGAGATACTGTACTAAGTAGGATATGTTCCAGCTCCATCCATGTAAACACAAAAGAGGTAAAGTCTCCATCTTTTTTAAGGCTGCATAATATTCCATGTTATAGATATACCACAATTTATTAATCCATTCATGGGTCAATAGACACTTGGGCTTCTTCCATGACTTGGCTATTGTGAATTGAGCTACAATGAACAATCTGGTGCAAATATCTTTGTTATAAAGTGACTTTTTGCCTTTTGGATATACCCTAGTAGAGGAATCACAGGATCAAACAGCAGGTCTACTTTTAGAACCCTGAGTATTCTCCATACTTCTTTCCAAAAGGGATGTATTAGCTTGCACTCCCACCAGCAGTGCAGAAGTGCTCCCTATCTCTACATCCATGCCAACATCTGTAGTTTTGGGATTTTATTATGTGAGCCACTCTTACTGGAGTTAGATGATGTCTCAAAGTAGTTTTGATTTGCATTTCTCTGAGGATTAAAGATGATGAGTATTTTTTCTTGTGTCTGTAGGCCATGTGCCTGTCTTCTTCAGAGAAGCTTCTGTTCAAGTTCCTTGCCCACAATAAAATGGGATCACTTGTTCTTTTCTTATTAATAAGTTTGAGTTCTCTGTGGATTCTGGTTATCAAACCTGTGTCAGAAACATAACCTGTAAATATCCTCTCCCATTCTGAGAACTGTCTTCTTGCTTTACTTACTGTGTTCCTGGCTGTGCAGAAGCTTTTTAGTTTGATTAGATCCCAGTAATGTATTTTTGGTATTGCTTCAATTGCCCGGGGGGTTCTCCGCATAAGGAGGAGGTCAATTCTTCAAGTGTTTCTCCCAAACTCTCTCCAAGAATCTTTATAGTTTCATGTCTAAAGTTTAAATCTTTTATCCAGTGAGAGTTAATTCTTGTTAATGGTGAAAGATGTGGTTTCAATCTTCTATGAGTTGCCAGCACCATTTGTTAAATAGAGAATCTTTCCCCCAAATTATATTTTGATGGGCTTATCAAAGATAAATGACCATAAGAGTTGCCAGCACCATTTGTTAAATAGAGAATCTTTCCCCCAAATTATATTTTGATGGTCTTTATCAAAGATAAATGACCATAAGTGTCTTGGTTCGTCTCTTGGTTCTCTATTCTGTTCCATACATCTCCCTCTCTGTTTTTCTGCCAGTATCATGCTTTTTTCGATCACTATAGATTTATAGTATAGATTGAAGTCTGGTAGCATGATTCCTCTTGATTTGTTTTTATTTCTGAGTAATGTCTTGGATATTCGAGGTTTTTTTCTAGTTCCATATAACATGAAGTACTATTTTTTCTAGATCTTTAAAGTATGACAGTGGTGCCTTGATAGGGATTGTATATTGCTTTGAGTAATATGGACATTTTAACAACGTTGATTCTTCCCAGCCATGAGCATGGTATGTTTTTTCTTTTGTTAACATCTTCAGCTATTTCTTTTTTCAGAGTTTCATAATCCTCTTTGTAGAGATAGTTCATGTCCTTTGTTAGGTAAATTCCCGAATATTTCATCTTCTTTGCTACTACTATAAAGGAATAGAGTCCTTGACTGTTTTTTCAGCTTGACTGTTATTGGTATATATAAAAGCTATTGATTTGTGAGTATTGATTTTGTATCCTGAGACGCTACTGTATTCCTTGATCACTTCTAGGAGTTTTTTAATTGAGTCCCTAGGGTTTTCCAGGTATAAAATCATATCATCTGTGAAGAGTGAAAGTTTGATCTCCTCTGACTCTATTTAGACACCCTTCATCACTTTCTCTTCCCTGATTGTGACAGCTAAGACATCCATTACAATGTTAAAAAGCAGTGGAGACAATAGGCAACCTTGCCTTGTTCCTGATCTGAGTGGGAATGTTTTCAATTTTACACCATTCAATACAATATTGGTTGTGGGTTTGCTATAGATGGCCTCTATCAGTTTAAGAAAAGTCCCTTCTATATCAATTTTATTAAGTGTTTTGATCATGAAAGGATGCTAGATGTTGTCAAAAGCTTTTTCTGCACCTATTGAGAGAATCATATGATCTTTGTTTTTTAATTTGTTTATGTGATGTAATATATACATATACATACATACATACATACATACATATATATATATAAAACCAACCTGAGACCCTGGGATAAAACCCACTTGGGCATGGTGTATAATTTGTTTGATGTGTTGCTGAATTCTGTTTGTTAGGATCTTATTGAATATTTTTGCATCTATATTCATTAAGGATATTGGTCTCTAATTTTCTTTTTTGTTAGGTCTTTTCTTGGTTTGGGGATCAGGGTGATATTTGTTTCACAGAATGTGTTGGGAAGTATTCCTTCCTTTTTATGTTTTGGAAAAGGTTAAGTAATATAGGTACTAGTTCCTTTTTAAAGGTTTGGTAGAATTCTGATGTGAAACCATCTGGTCCTGAACTCTTCTTTTCTGGAAGACTTTGTATAGTTGATGCTATTTCAGTACTTGATATAGGTCTGTTCATCATTTCCAATTCTTTCTGGCTAAGTGTACAAAGGTGGTGTCTTCCAAGTACTGGTCAATTTCTTTCAGATTTTCATATTTCTGAGAATAGAGTTTTTTGAAGTATTTATTAAGGATTCTTCGAATTTCTAAGGTGTCTGTTGTCATTTTGCCTTTGTCATTTCTGTTTGATGATATTAGGAATTTAAATTTTCTTTTTTTTGGTTAGTTTGGCCAAACATTTATCAATTTTGTTGAATTTGTCAAAAAAACCAACTTTTTGATTCATTGATATTTTGAATTTTTTTTTGTTTTCAATTTCATTTAATTCTGCTCTAATTTTAGTTATCTCTTTTCTTCTGCTGGGTTTGGTTTTGAAATGTTCTTCTTCTTCTAGTTGCTTGAGATGTCCCATTATGTTATTGACTTCCTTTCTTTTCTCTTGAGGAAGGCTTGCAATTCTATAAATTTCACTCTTAGGGCTGCCTTTGCTATATTCCACAGGTTCTGATAATTCATGTCTTCATTATTGTTTTGTTCCAAAAATTTGTCAATTTCCTTTTTTTTTTTTTTTTGAGACAGAGCCTCAAGCTGTCACCCTGGGTAGAGTGCCGTGGCATTACAGCTCACAGCAATCCCGAATTCCTGGGCTCAAGCGAATCTCCTGCCTCTGCCTCCCAAGTAGCTGGGACTACAGGCACCCGCCGCCACAACGCCCAGCCATTTTTTTTTTGTTTGCAGCCATCATTGTTCTTTGGCGGGCCCGGGCTGGATTCAAACCCGCCAGCTCAGGTGTACATGGCTGGCGCCTTAGCCTATTGAGCCACAGGCGCCAAGCTGTCATTTTCCTTCTTAATCTCATCTACTCTGACCCAGCTATCATTCAGCATAAGGTTATTTAGCTTCCATGTCTTTGTATGAGTTTGCAGATTCCTATTACTGGTGAGTTCAATTTTTATTCTGTGATGATGCAGGAAAACACAAGGAATAATTTCTATACTTTTAAATTTGCTGAGATTAGACTTGTGACCGAAGATGTGATCAATTTTGGAGGATATTCTACGGGCTGATGAAAAGAAAGTGTATTCAGTTTTGTTAGGATGAAATAAAATGTTCTGTAGATGTCTATTAAATTCAATTGTTGTATGGTGAAGCTTAAGTCCAATATTTCTTTGCTTAGTTTCTTATTGGAGGATCTATCCAACACTGCCAAAGGAGTGTTAAAATCTCTAATTTTTATGGTGCTGGAAGATATTAAATTGTTCATGTCTGTTAGGATTTCCCTTATAAATTGAGGAGGATTCTGGTTGGGTGCACAAATGTTAATAATTGAAATCTCATTGTGTTGAGTATTTCCCTTAACAAGTATGAAGTGACATCTTTATCTTTCCTTACTTTTGTTGGTTTAGAGCCTAATGTATCTGCAAATACAATTGCCACCCCTGATTTTTTCTGATTTCCATTTGCCTGGATTACAGATGTCCATCCCTTCACCCTGAGTCTATTTTTATCCTTTAAGGTAAGATGGATTCTTGTATGCAGCAGATATCTGGCCTGAGTTTCTGTTTCCAGTTAGCTAACCTGTGCCTCTTAAGAAGACAATTTAATCCATTCATATTAATTGAGAGTATTGATAAGCCTGGTAGTATTTTGGGTGTCAAGTTTTTTGAAAGTCCAGTGGACATTTTTCATCCTTTCACCACTGTGGAAGTTGGGTTTTGACCAAGAATTTCAGAGTGAGTTTACTTTGGTGTTAGAGCATTGTGCTGGTCATTATGGAGGATGGGTCTGAGAACACCCTGAAGAGCTGGTTTAGTTACGGCAAGTTTCTTCAATGTGTGTTGTATGTCATTAAAGTATTTAACTTCTCTGTCATAAATGAAACTCAGTTTAGCTGGATACAGGATCCTGGGCTGAAAGTTTTTTATTTTAGGAGATTGAAGGTTGATGACCATCCGCTTCTGGTTTGAAAAACTTCAGCAGAGAAATTTGTAGTCATTTTAATATTCTTCCCCTTGTAGGTTATGATTTTCTTACATCTGGCTGCTTGCAGGACTTTCTCCTTCATATTAACTTTGGTGAAGTTAATTACAATTTGTCTAGAAGATGCTTTATTTTGATTGAGTCATGCTGGAGTTCTGAAACTGCTCTCTGAATTTCAGTATCTCTTGCCATGCTTGGGAAGTTCTCCTCAATTATCTCTTGAAGTAGAGTATCTGTACCTTTAGGAACATCTTCTTCAGGAATTCCTATAGGGCAAATGTTTGCTTTTTTGGAGTGGCCCCACAATTCTCAGGGAAAGATCCATTTTTGCTCTCTACTTCTCTTCCTCTTTGAGTGTTGGGGAGCATTCCAAAGCTTTGTCTTCAATGTCAGATATCCCTTCTTCTGCCTGCTCTATTCTATGATTGAGGGATTCTATTGTATTTTTTAGATCTTTGAGGGCTGCAAGTTATTAACTCAAAATGTCAAAATCTTTGGTGATTTTGGCTTTGAATTCATTAAATTCTTCAGACAACTTTTGAATTGCTCCTTGAATTTCTAATTCCAAGTTTAGGTCCACTTTAAAATATTTTTTAAAATCTGCAACTTTAATGCTGGATATTAAGGTCTGAAGACAAAAATTAATAAGAGCCCAATATTAAAGGAAAATGCATAAACCAGTGCCATTCAATGTGATGAACATGGAAAGTTTAGATAACATGTAGGGGTATCCACTTCTCATTAAGTGGTTGGAAACCGAGGGCACAGACCAGTTGGAGTTTGTAAGAGGGATCAGGACTGAAGTCATACAAAATTAATACAAATGTACGATACTGTTATCATTATGCTTTTGTCTGTCTTAAACTTTGTTTAATCATGGTGTTTATTTTTGTTAAATTATTAATACGCTTACTTAAGGTAGGAAACCTCAGAGGTGTCATAATTTGGGACTTCCATTAAACACTGTCCCTTGTTTTGCATGTCTTTGCCCATCTGACTCATTGTATCTTTGGACAGTATTCATTGCAGAGAACACTTCTATATAATTTACTTTTTTCCTGAGTTGGTAGCCTCTTTGCCTTCTTAACTTTGTTAGAGCCATACTGAGAAGGGACACTAAAAAAGGCTTCAGGCGGGGGTGGGGTGGGAGGAAAACCTGGCCTGCTGATCCCGGAAGTCTGGAGGGCACTTAAGATTAGGAATAGGAAGTAACCTAAGTAGCCAATGACCAATAGAAAGACACCATCAATGACCAATAGGAAAGGGAAATACTGCCTGGAGGCTCAGAGAGGCCAATGAGAGACTTGCAGCCAAATTCAAAGAGAGAATATTTATACTGCTGGAGACCGTTGGGTCTGTCTCTCTCGCCTTCTCTCCTTCATGAGAGGGACCCACTTTCAAGTCTTACTGGAAGTGCAACCCATTTCCAAACATTCTCTTTGTTTTTCCTAAATAAACTCTATTACCCCGAAATTTGTGTAGGTTATTTTTGCTTTTATATCCACACTGTCTGTACCATTCCAGTTTTATTTTCAGTTTCCTTTCATTTTACTTTCAGTTATTGCCTTGCCTCAGTTGAACTTTTTAGCTCACATGAGTAATTGAACCAGATCAAATGGGTTCAGGGAACCGGGACCCCCAACCCCCAAAATATACTATTCTTACTGGGAGTGTGCACAAACAGCATGTTTTCTGCTCACAGATGTTAGTAATTCCCCGGTTTTCTAACCTCTTACAAATATTAATCATAGTCGTCTGCACCGTGAGAAAAGTAATGCGTATCTTGGATAGTGATATACTATACAGAGTTAGCATCCCTTGGTCTTTTTCAGAGCCACAGAATTAATTTTCCAGCACTCAGCCTCCTACCTGCATGTTTTATAGGTCTGTAAATAGCAAAAGTGAAGAAACGAAAAACAAGTTAATTAACTTTTCCTGGCTAACTGCCTATGGTGCTTTGAAATTCTGATTGATCTAATCTTGTAATTTAACCTGCAGCCCTTCAAGCTGGTATAAAAACTATACTATCTATAAAAAACTATATATCAAAATTGTTAAAGTAGCAGAGGTGCTGGATTCACATGTCTTTTATCCTTAAAAGTTTTTAGAAAATCTTTAAAGTATACCAAATCCCCATATGAAGGAGACCCACTGAGCCTCTGTCCCTTTTCATACTCCTCCCGGACACTGGGAGGAATTGGAGCTTCTGCCTCAAGACCCACCCTGAGTTCTTCCTCACCCAGCAGAGTCCTGGCCTCTCACCTCCCTGGTGTCTAGACCTGAAGATGCAGGTTGTCACCTGTGCCCATTTTTAAGTGAGGTGCTCCTTTTTTTCCTTGAATGTTTAGAAATTATAGTCTAGTTATATTTATTTTATTTTGTAAATGTTAATCTAGATCAAACAAAGGCTTTGAGTGTGAAAATAGAATTGTGATTTGGAAGGAGGGAGCCTGGCATTGGTTGCTCCCTCAGAGGAGCTAGAATTCTTCTGATGTGAGGAAGACAGTGTGTCATGGGGCACTGAATGGAAGAAGAATGAGTGGATAACAGCAAAAAAGAAAAAAATTCCTTAAATCTCAGTGTTAAAATGAGGTAATGGCTTACAGAACTCACATTTTCTTTGTATAAAATTTTGTCATCTATAATTTATATAGATCTACAATTTATAATCAATATTACTTCAGATTTCTTGATATCCAGAAAAATTAAAATTGTCTTTTTAAATAGATTTTTAAATTCCTTAATATGTGTCTTTTCATGCTATGGAGAAGCTGAGAGTCAAGTTACCTTTATTTAAACACATAGAGACAATAATGTGTAAACACACAGAGACCCAGGCTCAATTCATGTGGGTCTTGGCCTGTGTGGACACTAAAAGTCAAATGCAAGGTCACTGGAGGGGCCCAGATGTAACCACTCTCGTTGTTAACCTCTAAATCAGAAGACCGACTAGGAAAAATAAATGTAGGTTCCTTGCAAAACATCAAAATATCTGTCACAAGATCAGAAAGCTACTCTTACCTGGGTCAGCACAAACCTTTCGGGCTGAGGCATGTGGTCTGAGCTTCATGGCTTTTAAACTGCTAGTTCTTTCAGGTCATAGGATAAAAAAGGCATAGAAGGGCCACCCTTCTTTCCACTGACTTGTTGACCTCATGAATACTATTTGATTCGGCTAGATTATTTTGAGCACACTTAGATATGTTTACTTGGTTTTCCATGATAATTTCATGATTCTTAAGATACCTAAATGCATAGTCTTCCGCCAGGCCCATGCACTTCATAGATCTGATTTGATAACCTTTTTATTTTTGGTAGAAGATGGCTAGTTCAATAATTTGAAGTGACTTAATGTTGAGCCCAGATCCCAATCAGATCCAAAATTTTAAGTGCTCATAAAAATCTGAAACCTTGCAATAACACTAAATCCCCATGTGCAGAGAAAAACAATTCACATTTTTGTAGCACTGGCAGTGAACTTGCAGGCATTTCTGCCTGGATTGTCTGTTAAGCCTCCTACTATATTAACGTAGCTTTGGAAGAAATGGGCTAAGTTAGGTTTAAAATGTCACATTCAAAACATTGGGAGTATAAGAAATATAACCCCAGGGCCAAAAGTCACCAATGAAAAGGAATTACACTGGTTGTGTAAACACTGTGCTTTTGAGGACAAGTCAGTTTTTGGTGCAAAGAAAAACCCCTTGCATCAGGGCAGAGAGATAAGGTCTCTTATAGAAGAGCTGGGAGAAGCAGGTGGCGAGAAAGGAGGCGTCGCACAGACCTGTCGGCATGTCACCTTAGAAATAGATGGCTGGTCTTGTAGCCAGGAGTTTTGGTCACTGTAGGGAGATGAGCTGTCCCACATCTCATCACATCTTCCATCACACCTTGGCTAGGAAGCTGCTTTTGTCAGGCCCTTCCTGAACCTTCCATTCTGTGAGCTCCTGTAACACGTGTGTGATCCCTCAAACGCAGTGGCAGCCTGTACAACTGCATCAGCTCCTAGGACTCCGGTACCTCTCCCTGCCTGGACAGTTACTCCTCTGTGTCCATTTCTTTTGCACATGTCCAGCATTCTTAGGAAAACGTTTCTATCAGCAGCTCACAAAGCTTTTCACAGCAATGGGTTGACACTCTGTATGGGAAATGTATAGTTGATTACCATCGTGAGTGTATAAACCACTTGGAGTTTATACTTAATATTGAAAAACAAACTCAGAGTTCTCAGGAAATGAAGGCTGTCAAGCAGCCCTCAGATTGAGCTATCTTAATTGGCCTGACGGCGACCTCTTGTATAAAGCGGCAGAGAAATAGCTTATTCCTTCCTTCCTCAGTTCAAAGACAAAAATGCAAGTGACCTCTGTGGAAGGTCAGTAGATCGCATCCACTGACTCCCTTTAGTCTTCTGGTTCTAGAAGATTCTATAAAGACACAGGAGTTAAGTGGAACCCAGTAAAGGCAGGACCCAGGAAGGAGGTGAGACACGGGGCTTCATTTCTGAGGTTCCACCAGGTTCATAAGTGGACGGGGCCGTCATCTCTCCAATATAGTGCCAGATCTTCTGGACAAGGTGCTCCCAGGAGTTGGTGCGCTAATACATGTGAATGAACCTCGAGTCCTTGGAGGATTAAAGCTATAAAATTTAAGGTATTACTGTAATTACATGGCTTAAAATTAAATTGAGACTATACAGCTATCTCTCAGTATTTATTCTCAGGGAATGAATATGTTGTCTTAAACTAAGGAAATGGGAAAAAGACAGGACACCCAGCACATGTTTCTGGTGAGCAATTTATAAAGAATACAATGAATTTGGAGAAGAACTCATTATCTAATTCAAATACTTCCTCATTTAGGCTCAATTATTTTACATAATTATCTTCCCTGCTGAAATTTGTGGATACATTCAGCCATTTTTCTTTATTAATTAGTGATCCGAAGTTAGGAGTAGAAATTGCAGGCACGGGTGTATTATTTTTTCCTCCTCCACTTTATGCTTCTCTCTAAAAGCCAAGTCCTTGAGCAGATGTTCCTAAGATTTTTCCAAAATGTAAATAAGTGACCCCTGGAGAAAGAGAAAAATCACAGCATGGAAAGTTTTCAGGAAAAAAATGGTAAATGAAAGTAAATGAAATAAATGCATTATGCTGAGAATATTTATGCAGCCTAAAATATAACATTCTCTCCCTAGAAGGATGGCATTATCTTTTTTTGTAAGTATTTCCTATGTAATTTTGGTCATTGGAAATTAAGTCTGTGCTCATTTGTTTCTGACTTGAAACTCTACTTTCTTTTGTATTAAAAGATCTAAAAATCTTATTACCCTACTCCTGTTTCTATGACAACGTAAGATGTTTAAAAAAAATCAGTATTTCTGGAAGTTGTGTGGTATCTTCAATTGCCTGTGTAGGGAATAATTATAATTATTGTTTCAAGAGAAGGTTTGGAGCTGAACCGGCCTTTGTATTTGCTAGTAGAATTTTAAATCTATTAATTCACTAAAAGACTTAGATTTTACTTCCTCAACCTTGAATGCATAATTTAAACCTTAAGTCAAAACTACGTATGCTCGTACTGTCTAACCTGCCATTGAACTTTGTTCTACGCCAGCATTCACCTTTGGAGAGAGGATAGTTTGTAAAAGATCCTGAGACCAGAAGAAACGTGAAAACACAAGTAGTGGTAAGGGAGCGTTTGATTCATTTGCAACAAAATGATGATTTTTTAAGTAACATGCATCTGCCTCATATTATTGCACTGAGAGGGAAATCATGAAGAAACAAAGATAGTGGGGTCTAATTAAGAAACAGGAATTCAGAAAAACAAGCTAGTCCAGAAAATAAAGGGTCATTCAGCACATCCCTGCTATCGCCCCTGGATTTCTGTCTTCCCGGACAAATATGAGACATGTGCTAAGGAGGCGAAGCTGGAGAAATGGCAGAGAAATTATAAAAAGTGACAGATATACAAGAAAGGGAGGAACTAGCCCATATAAGAAAAATGAGCAAACCCAATTTTAGATTCAGCTGATTGCTCTGGGTCTCCTTGACCTTGGCAGGACTCAGAGGGTCATATTTTATGTGCATGAACTGTCTTCAATTTCTCCTGAATCTCTAGAACTTGCAAATGTTTTTCTTCTACATCAGTATATTCTCAACATTTCTTGGAGTTTCATTATATTAATAGATGTTTCTTGGTGTCTTTACTTGAATTCATCTTGGCATTGCATTTTTTATTATTAAAGGAAACTACATTTTTAAAAAAAAATTTTACCTGAACTTTTGAACCTCTGGCCACTGGTATGATTCTAAAGCCCCCCTGACATAATCTCTGCTATATTCTAAGGGTAGGACTACATAATTAATTGAGTTTTTGAGTCACACGAAGTCATCCTCATCAAATGCCACCATTGAACACGAGAATATGACATTGTAGCCTTGGTGTCCTTCTGCTGGAGAATTGTCGCGTGGGGACTCACCCTGGCAGGGTAGAACCAAATGTCCCAGGCAAGCTTTGTGGTGGTACCATTCTCTCGACCCTGTTTTCCCATTCTTTACTGAAGTTTTGCTGATTTGGAGAAATCCACTGATGTGGATGGAAACAGGTTCTGCCTAGAATATTTCTCAAGGGACACGAGCCGACATCCTGCGGGCCATCGCCAGCTGCCCGGCTCCTCTGACGTGATTAATGTGTGAGAGAGCAGACCCCTCAGCTTTAGTGCTGCGTGCGTTGATAGGAAGCATTCCCACCTCTCAGGAAGCTACTGAAGATGCAAGACACGTTTGTAGCTGTTCGTAACACTGCTATAATATCTTTGAGTATCTTTGATAATGTAGACAAGAAATAGTAACGATTCATTGAATTGCAAATAAGGGAAAACTTAAATAATAAAGAATTTGTAAACTCAGAAACAGAAGTCTAGAAACGAAAGTTTCAGGCGTGTGGATTCATCGGCTCCTGGCGTCTCCGACTCCCGTGTAAGCTGCTTCACAGGTCTGAGAACCAGGCGGGTGCAGACTCACACACAGGAACGTCCAAAGGCTGGAAGTGGGTGATGTATTCCAGGGTCTCCTTAGGGATACGAAAACTTTTCTTGGGAGCTCCCTGCCCCGAAAGTCTCCTTTCCACTGTATTGGATAAAAATTGGTCACTTTTCTAGCTAGATGAACCACTGTCAAGGTGAATATTACCACTATCGTTGGCTTGGGCCAATTAATGCCACTTGTCCTTAGATCTGGGGAAGGCTTGACTTACCCCTGGTGGTGGGCGTTTGAACTAAATGTATACTCTGCCTTCCGAGAAGACATGGAAATGAAGACAAAAAGATATGATTGCTGCACCCATAAACAATTTTGAGTATTGTCGTAAGGAGAACTTAAGCATTTTCTAACTCTTAAATTTCAATTCCATGAAGGAATTTAATATTCAAAAATAAAAACCCTGGCTTGCTCTTGTTTATCTGCATCTAGCTACCTCTACAAGATGACTGTGCATACACACTGGGATTTCAGTGTTTTCATTTGTATCAGCATGAAACAAAACCAAAAAGTCAATGGCGAATTGTCTCTGAGTAGAAAAGAAGCTAAATGCTCTCCTTTACAAAGCCAGATTTATTTCTTGTGAATTCCTATTGCATAGATGTCAACCCATTTTTCATGAAAACAAAGAGAAGATAATGTCTTCAGCAAGTTGCATGACCAGTGGGAATCCAGATTCACTTTCTAGATAATCTGAAGGTCTTGAGATGAGTTAAATGGAATCTGAGGTTCTCTAAGTCTTCTCAGAGAAGACTCTATTCTCAAAATTGAGTTCCAGGGATGGGGCCCAGGGATCTGCTGTGCGGGCAGATGGAGTCAGAGGCGGCCGGCTCCCTCCACTCTTGAGCAGGGCTTCCGTCCTAAGGGCTGCACGCAGTGCCAGCCTGCTGACTTTCCCACGGAGCATTGTGGGGCTCTCCTTTCAAATAATTGTGAGGTTCTTAGAGTGACTCTAGAATAATTAGAGTCTGCTATCATAATTAGATTGATGAGTAACGTCAAATTTTGCTTATGAACAGATTGTAGCACACACTAGGCCAGATCATACTGGACATCCAGTGACTACGTCTCAGTGTCAGGGAGCTGAGGATTTCTAAGTGCCCTAATTAGGGCAGGCACAGCACCAGATGCCCGGTAATAATGATAGCAACAACTTTCCACAGCATGGAAGTTGAGGATTTACATTACTGCAATAAGGTGCTTTCACTTTCATGACACCTTGTGGAGGTTACAGGAGATGAGGACATCACGTTCCAAGAATAAGTGACCTCCCGGGGGTCACATTTGTCTGGAACCGGGAGTGAGCCATGATTTCTGTATCCCACCCCAGGGCCTCCCTGTGCTGCTGGGCCTGAGCCCAGCAGGGCAAGCTCCCACCCCCAGGGTCAGTGACTCTGTCCTGGGGGGAGTATTTACCATGCAGAAACGGGCAAAGCTTCAACACAGGATCTCACTTTTCTCTGTTCCCTCAAACACTGATGGTTAAACATTTACCAGCCTACCACTAGTTAAAACTATATATGTTGATAATTACAGGTGATTGGACACAAATAATCTATTTCTCCCTTCCTGGTTCATATTCTTTGCTGAGTGGGCTAAGAATATGTATAGAAAATTAACAATTAATTAAAACTCCCAGTATTTATAATTTGCTTTCCTTGGAGGTTGTGTTTGCAAGTTCCACAAATGGACACATGGGCTATGCACAGAGCATTTTGTCTTCATCAGCAGCACTTTTCCTCTTTGCAGCTTCGAGCAAGAAGGTTTTCCTTTTGAGCTCACAGTAACCTCGAACTCTTGGGCTCAAGGCATCCTCCTGCCTCAGCTTCCTGAGTAGCTGGACCATAGGCGCCCACCACAACATCCAGCTAGTTTTCTATTTTTCAAAAAGATGGGGTTACCTCTTGCTCAGGCTGGTTTTGAGCTCCTGAACTCAAGCTGTCTGCCCTTCTCAGCCTCTCAGAGTGCTGGAATTACAGGCATGAGGCATTGTGCTTGTGAGAAGCATTACTATCCTTCCTTCTCCCTTTCTATACATGATAATCAGATGGAAGACACACACACAACTGTACTGAGTTGTTTAATACTTACTATTTTATAGCCTGGGGACTGAAGACTGAAGAAATTGTCCTGATGATGAGCTAGTGGGGCCGGGTGCATGGGTGCCCTGGGCTCTCTCTGTGGGATGTGGGCTTTATCTGTTTATTTGGGGTAGCTTTGGGATGGCTATACCAAAGAAGGGACCAGCGAACTTGACATCTGTGCCTGCTTAACACCCTATGGGAAACCCACACCCAGCCAGATCCACCAGCTCTGGGGCTAATCAGTGTTCATTCCAACGTGTGAGTTAGAGGGAGAAACCCAGCCGGTGTTGCCCTGGGCCAGTGCTCAGGACAGGTGAATTTTGTTGGGAGATAGTTGGTAGGAATGCAAAGATGGTCTTCGACGTCACTACTGCCCAGAGAGAGAGCTGGGTCTACAGCCAGGTGGGCGCGGGCATTGCCGGGAGGGGGGAATCCGGAAAGCTGCAGCGTGGGAGACACCGTGTCTCTGGGAACTCTGTCTGCCCCGCGGGTCCCTGCGCACAGGCTGCTCCATGGTCACCCTTCTACTTTGATTTCTCAGCATAGAGCCTGACCGTTAGTCATCTCAGCAATACTAAAGCATCAAGCCCTAGCGACAGTAATGACGAGAACAGCAGCCTTACTGATGGCTTGTTAAACGCCAAGCACCACACGAAGTTGCTTTACAAGTGTGACCTCATCTGATATCACGGCCACCCTGGGAACCAGCCTTATACCTTATCGTGTAGATTAATCTACACAACAGGGCCTTGGGAGGGTGAGTTACCTGTGCCCTGAGATGGAGCTGCGACCTGTGCCTGAGCCTGGTTAGTTCCCTAATGAAGGAACTGGGTTCTAACTATGCTCGTAGATTTGCCCTGCAGACCTCTGGGTGACCGGGAGTGACTGTCTTTCCCGGAAGCCTCGTTCATGAAGATTGCCTATGAGGACCGCTCTTTCTTGCAGCTTGACCTTGACACCAAGAGTAGGACAGGAAGAGCCCAGAAGCTCCCACGCTCCAGAACCACCTGCTCGAAGGCAGCCTCGAGGTTAGGGTCAGGATGCGAGGTGTCTGTCCCCACACCTAAGGTCTCCAGCAGTGTGGGGCTGCTCCTGCCCTCCTCCTCCTGGCTTCATTTACTGCGTCTGCCACTCCCCGCTCCTCCCTCAGGCTTTAGATCGAGGCAGCCCCCACTCTATGGCCTGTCACCAGCCGGGTCGGGTGCCTGCATAGTCCCAAGCCTTAGTCTCCCAGGGCAATGGTAGAGAAGGACAGGTTACCGCCAGCGCTGCGTGGAGGGACGCACGGCGCCTGACACGGCCCAGCGTGGCGTGGAGTGATGCACGGCGTGGAATGACGCTTGGCGCCCAACACAGCCCAGCACGGCGTGGAGTGACACAGGCGCCTGGCACCACCCAGCGATGGGTGGAGTGACACAGGGTGCCTGGCGTGTCCCGCAATGCGGAGAGTGCCTGCTCTTCCTCGCCGGGACAGGGGCACGGGTACAGGGGTCGCTGGTCAAAGTCGGAAACCAGGCGGGCGGCCTCCTGAGCTGACTCCCTAACAGCCCCATCCTTAGTCTCTCAGCCCTGAGGGAGCAGGGCCCCCCTTGCATCAAAACAGTAGGGAGAGGAGGGGTGGCCGCTCGGCCGGTGCACCTGCCGCATCCTGAGGGGGCTTCTTCATGCCACCGTCCTCCCTGCACCTGACACAGAACATCTTTTATCATGGCCATCTCTGCATCTGCTTCCTCCTGGGCAAGGAGGGGCAGGTGATGCTTATGCCTAAGGGCATGCAGTAGGTCCTCAGTGTGGTCGGACGAGTGCTTATCATTCACTCCTGCTCTGCTCCTGTAGTGTGATAAGAAAGAAACAGCCTTGGAATTCTGCCTGTTATATTAATTCCTCGAAGGCAAGAAAGGGCAGACTTTTTCTCTAAAGGGCCGGACAGTTACCATTTGGACCTTGTGTCCATACAGTCTCCGTCACAGCTACTCAACTCTCCTGTTGTATTGCAAAAAACAGCCCTGGACACACATAAACACATGAGCCGGGCCGTGTTCCAGGGAAACCTAATTTGTACAAACGCGTGGGGCGGGCAGGGTACCAGGCTGGGGTCTGCCTTCTCCTGCTTCCAGGGTTGGCAGACGACAGAAATCGGTGTTTTAAACTCAGTGCCATAAAACAGTTTTTATACCATGCGTGCTCCGAACATAGAGCCTTCAAGGAATTACACCTACCCCATGGTCAGGATCAGCATATCGTCACCCATTCATCCATTCATTCATTCACTACGTGATATTGGGCCCTTCTGTGGCCAAGCACTTTTGTAGTTGCAGCAGAAGAAATGATCCCAGAAATATAATATTATGTTCATCATTGGTCCTGAGTTACTGGCACCCAGAAGTCCTTTCTTTGCTCATTATTTCACTCCGGTTGTCTCTTCTGGATCCTGGATGTTTCTGGAATGACTTTTAAGTAACGCCTCATCCAGCTGGCATCATCTGTGTCTGATCTCAGTGACTTGTGTCATTGCAGCTTTGTCTCTGACTTCAGAACATAGTTTGGGGCTATGTTGGACAATGTCCCTCTGCGACTGGGGCTACAGCCAGAGCTGTTACCTTGTACCCTTCTCCCCTACTCTGTGAGGCTGACCCTTCTGTCTGAGCCCATGGAAGGAGCCAGACACCGAGTGCGCTGCAATATTCCTGCTCTCTCCACTCAGTGTGTGTATTTACATATATGTACATAATTTTTAAAATATAACTAAAATTTTAGGAGAACTAAAAATAAGGAAAAAATTTTAATTTAAATAAATCACGAGGCATATACGATTACTAGCTATTTAGACACAAATGTCATTGAAGTAGACAAACATGGACAGAGTTTTCTTGAGGAGCAAATACATTGGAGTGGTGATATCTAAACCACTTTTAGGAATAGTTTTAGCATTTTTGTAAATCACTGCTTGGTAAATGTCATCAAAGAAGTTAATTTCTTTACCTGCACAACACACTGTCGAGTTTAATCTGCATTATAAACATTTTCTTCTTCATTCTCTTAAGTCTAGGTATTCAACAAAACGATGAACATACAAGTCATACAAAGTCATACAAGCTCCGACGTATGACTTTCACTGGCATTAATGCTCCCAGGTAGATGGCGTGAGCTCAGAGCCCAGACCAGGTGCCTGTGAGCTCGCCCCCAGGCTGTGCATCCACCGTGCCCACATAACAGACCTAAGTAAGTAACCACAGAAGTACAGAATGTGGTGAAACAGTAAAATAGTTGGGCAGCAATGAGTTGTGAGTTCTTTCTACCTTTGCATTTAATGTAATTCATTAAATTTTAAGTCTATATAATTTGATATTTAATAATGGTAGAGTTAAAAAAATAGCTTCCAAAATCCAAGACAGTCCATATGTTTTTTGTGAGCCACAATGAATTGGTTCCAGCACACTATTGCTTTTTGCCAAACATATATTCTCCACTGATACTGCTAATTACTGAATAGAGTTTGGTGGATGGCTCAACAATTAAACACTAAATATAAGTCAAGTCTTAAAAAAGCCTTTTAAGAAGATGTAATATTTTATTTGCAGAAAATATTTGCAGTGCTCCTAACAGGACAGGTGCTTGCTGTGTTCCTTTCATGGAATTACCTTAGAAACTCATATAATATATCCAGTGATTTTTATTGCATGTATCAACAGAAGTAAACACATTGCAATGGTAAGACAACTCATTAAAAGCATACATTGGGAATTGCATATTGAGAGTGAACATGGAATTACACAAAACATAAATTGCAAATTCCATGAGTGGAGGACTGATTCCTCTAAGTCCTTGTAAAATAACATATATGTATTTTTCTTGATAATTTGTATCAATAAATATTAGAGTCTATCATTAGAATAACATAGGATCCAGATTTAAACCACTTAACACAGGTAAAATCAATCTGAGGTTAATGTGAGGTTAACAGAAAAATGTAGACCTTGCACCAAGTGTTTGGCATGTAGTGATTATTGAGTAATTACTAAATGTAGATAAGACAAGAAAATAGAAAATGTGAAATCTTTTTTGTCTCTAGGCTACTTCTAAAATTTGCTAGAGGATTATCTAAATATTCAAGTGAAATTAATACAAAATAGTTCTTTTAGTATCCACTTCTTTCTGTTCTGCTTTTTATAATATTTGCATGTAATTATGAATTAGGATGTCTGTGTGACCTGTGTCCCAATGCCCCAAGCCTGGTGCTACAGGTATTAATGTGCCTGGCTTTCCAGAAGTCAGGAAGGGAGAGGAAACAAATCAATAGTGTACTAAGTGAATGAACCCCAACTACTGTTTGCTGGGGAAAGACTAACGGGCACCAGTCTCTGGGGGCACCCCAGCCTGGGCCCTATTTGGGGTGGTCCTCTAGTCCACCACTCCGTCCGGCCCATCTACACTGTTTTCACAGGTGTCATCTGCAGTCAAATACAAGTAAAATAGATACCCATTTTTTTTTTAAGGAAAACATAATTCCCCCTCCCCACCTTGTATCAGTGTTTTTCCTCATTGATGTACTTAGAATTTCAAAACCACAGGTCTCGTGGCTGGCATGGTGCTACCAGGTGCAGATGGGTTTTCTCTGGTGGGCTGGACTGAGCCGGGAGCTCCGCTCTGCACCAGGTGCTGCCACTGTGGTTTACGAGCCCACGCCTCAGAAGCAGAGGCAGACCATCTATGCAACACACACAATTAATGAGTTCATGAGGAGCAGAGGCCCAGCCCTCCTTGGCATTGTTAAACCTGCACCTTCAATCACTGTGAAGAGCCGGATTGCTCAGTTCCCATGCTGGAAGCAGAGTTCCCAGAAGTGGTCTCCCCCAGATCCCGTCCTTCTCCTTAATGCTCTCCTGGAAAAAGAACGTGTGGTCCGGGGATAGCAATGGGTGGTGAAGTGTGGAGCCTTCTGGAGGACCAGGTTCCTATTCTAGAGCAAGTGACTGCCGAGGACCATGCTGCTTGCTTACCCCTTCATGGCCTTCCTCAGCCTGAGACAAAATGAACAAAACTGTCACTCACACATGCTGGCACCAGGGATGTGGCCAGGGCCACGGAAACCTGGCAGGGTCCATTCAACAACTTTCATTCAGTGGCTGTAGTTTTTAAGGGGAATTGATAAAAAGTTAGATTATTTAAACTTTGTCCTAACACCAGAATTAACTAAGCCTTTCTATGGAAAATAGCACAAATCGGTGGAGATAGTATCTAAGGGGACCAAAATGGCATCAGAGAAGATGGTTTTAAGATATGATACGCTGATAATATTAAGCTTGATAACAAGATAATGGCTCAGCCCTTCATACTGATCTCCACGCACAAAACAGGGATGTGAAATTGCTCATATACGTCTTTACCTCCAGTCGTCAACTCCTGGTCCCTGGCTGTTGGGAGCAGGACCACACAGGAGGAGGTGTGTGGGGAGTGGGGGAAGCTTCATCTGTATCCACAGCCACCTCCATCACTGGCATCACCGCCCGAGCTCCGCCTCCTGTAGGACCAGCAGGGGGATCAGATTCCCACAGGAGAGAAGAAAACTGTGGATGTGAGGGGATAGGTTGCCTGCTCATTCAGAGACTCTTAACACCTGATGATCGGAGGTGGAGGTGAGGGATGAGCTCGTGCTGGGAGCAGCTCAAACACAGACCACCATTAGCAGAGACGTCTGACTGCACAGAGACCATAACACATTCATTTGCAGACTTGTGTCAAAACCATCCTTTTCCTGCCTCATCTACAGAAAAATTGTCTTCTGTGAAACTGGTCCCTGGTGCCAAAGGCTAGGGGCAGTTGTTCAGTACTCTCATCCCACGTGGGGACCTGTGGTCGGTTATCTCTGGGAGGCTGAGGTGCTGCCCAGTCGTGTGACATGGTGCTGGGGCTGTAGCTTCAGGGGCTTCAGTGTCCTACAAGTATGGAGGAGCAAGGAGGAGGAAGAGCTGTGGGGGCAGGGCCTTGGATTGCGGGGCTGCACTGGGGAGCACTGTGCATGCCCGTGTGTTCCGGGAGGGGAAGGGCACGTCCTGCAAAGAGCTCAGCCATGGAGTTGCTGCAAGTCACTTGGAGTGTGTGCCCTTTGGAGGGGTCAGGTCAGAGCGCTGACACACAAAGGACTGTCTGAAAGCCAAGTGGACCTCATTTCAAGGGCTGACCCACACCTGCTCACAACCTGGGGCCACCTGCCTGGCCTGCAAGCAGTGCTGGGCTCTAGAGGGTAGAAGCCCGAGGAGCGTCCTCTCCAGCTCCTGGTGAGGGCTGCTGTGATGAGATGCCCTGAACTGTAAAAGCAGTGATAGGAAAGTGAGATTTCAGCATCCCTTGTAGGTTTGCAGGTAACAGGTTGCATTTCACAGGAAAAGTGCATGAGACAAACTTCTCCCTGAGCTTCCCTGGCCTGAGTTTCCTTCCACTCACCGTTCCTTTCTTTCCCTTAGAAACCTGATTTTCATAGACATGAGAAATACATTCTCTTGCCTTTGGATCTCCATTTGACAGCTCCCAAGGAAGCAACGCATTTGGTGTTTACCTATCACAGAGACTTTATGGTCTGGAAATTTTTTTCTCCCAGCAGCTCTTCCTAAGTAGTTGAGTGCAGTAACCCCCATGCTTTGACCAGAAATTGAAACGGGTCTTGCACAGGGCTTGTGGCATGTAGAAATCTTTGGGGTTCTTCAAAGGAGCAGAAACTTTTGCTGGCACACTCAGAGTCACCAAGGGGACAAAATGGGGTCGCTGGATAGGGCTGCAAACAGGCTCAAGGTGGCTGAGTCTTCCCCAGATGCCACTAGGAAGCAGGTCTCCTACTGAGATCCCGTGGGACCGACCTTCATGGTGATCAGGGCTGCCCCTACCAGACTGCATGTGAAAGGCTCCGAGCTCCCTATGGAGGGGCTGCCGCAGAGAAGATGCTGTGTGCACACTCCATTCTTGCCAGGGGGCACAAGGAGCCACGAGGGTAGGGCAGGGACCTCCCTGCAGTATATTTGGGGGCAGGGGCCAGCAGAGGGGCAGCTGTATGAATAGGATTCAGGAGTAAGGGCAGGGCCTTGGAGCTGCACTTCTGGGCTGTAGCTCAGGCCTAGGTAGGGTGGAGCGGGAATGCTGGGACCGAAGGGTGGGTGCTACCTGTCTCCTGGCTCCTCTACAGCGCCCTGTGTCTGGGTCTGTGATTAGCAGAAGCAAATTACAACACGCCCAGACGTGCCTGTGCACACAGCTCTGGGGCAATGGCAGCGCCTCCGAGTGTGCAGGTGCCTGCTGGAGGGGCAGAGCTGTACTCAGCCAGGGGAACAGCAGCTCCACGCTGACAAATGTGACTTCTGCTGAGCACGGCCCAGTGTGCACACAGCTGCCAGCAGGCTCCAGGAAAGGCTTCCAGAGCAACAGTGTGCTTGGGCCATTGGAAAACCACTAGGAAGATGTAAAGCAAAATTAAATTCAAGTCCTCAATAGCTCATAATTATCTGTCCCAAGAGAATATCCTTGGGTTTATTTATGAGTTGAGCATTCCATAAGTAGAGTAGTTTAAAATATAAAATATGTGCTGATACTCTCTATAAGCAAATCTAGTAACTCACTGAAAATACGAAGATGTCTTTGAACTTGGAAATCACACCTTAGTTAACTTTTTACCCTGCTCTTTGATGTTCAAATGTAAAGCAAAATCTAAGTGTCTCACAGCAAACTTTTGGAGGCCTCTGGTCACTCGAGACTGCTGTTCAGCAGGAGCAAGGTGTCTGTTGTCACTTGGCGGCCCAGGCGGCCTGGCCCGTGACAGTCTGAGCCTGCGGAGTGGACCTCACAGAACCTCCCTGACATTTACTGTTATGCCAAAGTGTAGGTCACTTGAGCCCCCTCAGTCACCACGATGTGGAACCAACCCAAGTAATCACCAACCCGTGAATGGATTAATAAACTGTGTTGTATTATACATGGAATACTATTCAGACTTTCCCATCTTTTGTATTAACCTGGATGGAGTTGAAGAACATTCTCCTTAATAAAGTATCACAAGGAATGCAAAACAAGCATCAATACTAATTATTATTATTATTTTTTGAGACAGAGTCTCCCTTTGTCGCCCTCGGTAAAGTTCAGTGTCACACAGCTCACAGCAACCTCCAACTCCTGGGCTTAGGCGATTCTCTTGCCTCAGCCTCCCAAGTAGCTGGGACCACAGGCGCTCGCCACAACGCCTGGTTATTTTTTTTTTTTTGTTGTTGTTGTTGCATTTTGGCCGGAGCCAGGTTTGAACCCATCTCTCTTGGTATATGGGGCCGGCGCCCTACTCACTGAGCCCGAGGTGCCACCCTGAAACGAGTAGATAAACAACTACATGCCCACATGAGAAAAAATAAATAAAACTCAAGTGGGGGGGAAGTGGGAGAAGAAAGGGGAGAGGAAGAAGTGGGGGAGGGGTTGGTGCAGTGTAAGGGTACATGCACCTCCTGGGCGAAGGGCTCCGCGATAGCGTGGACTGGCAGTGTCACCTGCTCATTCGTGCCCTCCCTCATATTAACCTGAAATTTTAAAAAGGGTGTTTTTCACCGTGTGTGCCTTTTAAAAAGTTGTCACACTTTCAGAGCTCTCTTGACTTCATGTTCTTCCTGAGCAGGGAAACAGGCGCTTTGACTTTCCTTTTCCTGGGCTTTCTTTTTACAATTTGTGGCCAGAGCAGCCCAGCCCAGTGGGGTTTGTGGCCACGCTGCGTGGAAAGCGTCCTTGCCTTGCTCCCTGCAAGCCTCCCCCCATGGCAGGTTGGGGAACCGTTTAACGTCCCTGCTGGCAGGGACAGAGCATGGCTTCCCCCTTAATATGACAGAGGTTTTTCTGCTTCTTTCTTGTTTTAAACTGAGAACTTCACACGTGCGTTCTGTATGGGAGATGTTCTGTGCCATGGGGTGGACGTGATTAAAGAAGCTGGAGGGAGATGTGATTCAAGTAGAGGGCGGTGGAGACTTCAGGCAAGAGAGTGTTGTGAGCGCTCCTTTCCCTTTCCAGGAGAGTTGCATGCCAGAAAAGTGAGGGGTGTGCTTGTGGGTGCATGTGTGTACGTGTGTGCGCGTGGTATGTGCATGAGCACATGCGTGTGTGTGTGTGTGTGCACGCACACTCTCACCTGTGAAGGAAAGAAAATAAAGGAACTCTACTTCCAGAAAATCTTATTGCTGTGGATGCTTCAGAAAAAAAAAACAACCTGTTCGTTTCCAAACTAAAAAAAAATTTTTTTTTGTTTCAGTTTACAGAAGTCTGAGCAGGTTGGTGGTGATAATGATGCAGCCACTTAAAAAAAAAAATTCTTTGAACTTTTAAAAGCCCTTTGTGAATTCCTGACAGTTGCTCACAGAGGTGGGACGAGCAGGGCAGGCAGGCCGGAGCCTGCACAGCCCTCAAGTTTGAGCAACAGTCAGCCGCACACATTCGCTAGTCCCTTTTTTTTTTTCTTGGTGGTGGTGGCAAGAAGTTGGACAGGCTTCTAAGTACATGTCGTCCTCCAGTGAAATGAATGAGGCCTTTCAGCCTGTGTGTTGGCCATGGGCTCCTGACACGGTCTGTGCCCTGGAGGAGCTGCTTGTCTGCTGACAGCAGGGCTCAGGACACGGACGGCCCCAGGCCGGGGTCACTTTGCTCTGCCCAGGCCTGGCCACTCCACCTTTCCTGGGAGCCAGGAAGGAGGGCCTGCTGCTACACGGGGCCTCTTCCCTCCAGATGTCACAGGTCAAGTCTGGGCTCTGATGTCCTAGCACACATGGTGGGAGCTTCTGGCAGGGGCTGCCATGGTCTTTGAAGTGTCCTTGAGACTGAGCCTGGTAGGCAAATGGCCAAGAGATGCTATCTGTACAACATCTGCCGTCCTCTCTGCCATGTGGGAACTAATGGCTGCACTGGAATAATTAGACCTTCGCACCATAGCACAACAAAAGCAGGCCTGCACCCTTGAAGCAGGCATAATTACCGCAGCTGTATTTCACAGCCCTTTCATCCCTCCGGAGCCTGCAGTGCTCCAGAGGGTCCATGTACCTGGCCTCTGGCTCAGGCGCCCTGGGAGAATCTCTCCTGCTTCCTCTGCCTTCTGCTGCACCTCAACAGCAGGGAAGACCCCTGGTTCAGCCCTCAGCACTTGCTTCCATGTGGTGCCAGGGGCCGGTGCAGCCTGGCTCACACTCTGTCCTCTCAGGCCAGCTGTGCAGGTGCTGTCTCTGCCTCTCCGACCTTCAGGTCCTCCATCCATCAACCCCTCACATCTGCCCCATTGACCTCCAGGCTGGTGGTGAAGAGCAAATGAAGGCCTGGATATAAAAGTGATTTGAAAAGTATAAAAACAACACATAAACAATATAAACAGAAGTCCTGCAGTTCCCTGAGTTAGGGCATTTAAGCAGCTGAAGCAGCCCCTTCAACAGATGCCTGTGGGAAAGAGGTTTTATTTCCAAGGTGGCCAGCCTGACCCTAATACCTGATGGTTCTATTTACTAGAAACTCTGGCCTTCAGCATCTTGGGAGAGGCTTCCTTTATATCAGTGATCAATATGGTTTTTTTTTTCCCCATTAATCAAGTGATCAAAATTTTTATAACACCTGTACCAAGCAAGGCACTGTGCCAGTCGATGTGAACATGACAAGGGCAGGGCACACACACATCTCCAAGCCCTTTACAGGATACTTTGCACCAGATCAATGGGTCCTGATTTAAAGCAGGGAGGAGGGAACTCCTGCCTCCCTCTCTCATTTTCAAGGTTTCTTTCTTATTGATGAATCTAGGCTGCAGGTGCGCCATAGAAGAAGCAGAAATTGGCCTATAACTTAAGGTGGATTAGCCTCTTAGTCAACAGAGGGAAGAAGGATGGCCTTGCAAAATTATTCATTGAGAATACAGGTGTGAATCACATTTTGGAATTTGCCCTAAGACACGCAGCCGCCCATGGCTTTCCTGTGTGGCAGCCTCTGTGCTGATTCTGTGCGCCCTGCGGAGCCTGGGGGAGCACTTGTGTGGGCCGTCCACCGTAGAGAACCCAGGAGTAACTTGAGACAGTCCTTAAGGAGCAGTGGTTGTGTTGCAGCTCGGATGGAAAAGGAAATTGAAAAAGGAAATTCTTCTCACGTCAGCTCCGGAGTGGAGAGGTAGACACTTTGTTCTCTGGTTTGGAATTTTAAGCCTGCAGAGAGGGACGCAAATGGTTTTTTTTTTTTTTTTTTTTTTTAGCTCTGAGCAATATTCTTGGAGTGCTCTAACTTTCCAAGGATCCAGACGATGTTCTATCCTCTGCAAAGCCCTCTGCTCAATAGACCCTGCTCAGGCGGCTTACAGAATTTTCATACAAGGCGACAGCTCAACCATCACTTAGTTTTATGGGTATAGCAGACAAATAAGACTGAGTTTGTGGAATGTAAAGCTAAACTATCAGGAAATTGCACCATTTGGGGCTGAGTTCAGCAGTGGGTGACAACAGAGTGGGCTCAGACCTTACAGAGAACACACAGCTCACCAGGGTCACCGGGGCCACCAGGGCCAGCGGCTGGAAAGAGATGGTGCAGCAGCCACACTGGAGTGTGAGCCAGCAGGTGCTCAGGTGAAGAAGATGAAAGAACAAGTGACGTGAGAGTGGAGTCTGAGAGGCAGGACGTTAGGGGATTCTAGGAGTTCGAGGCTTAAAATAATTGCGATTAAGACTGTGGGAGGTTGCACGCCGGCTCCGAGGCAGAGCATGGTGGTGAGCAGGCCGGGCACCGGGCGGGCACTGCAGATGGGCTGTCATTTATGAGGAAGAAGAGCTGGATCCTGGGGAAATTTCAGAGAACTCTAGGGTTTGGTCTGAGAATACTCTTCGCTGACCTTTAATAGATGGTTAGTAGATGCCAGACAGGGCACTGAGTTGATTAGAGTCCCAGGTCTCTGTGACATCAAGTCTGAGAAGTGCATTAGATACTCTCCGACGTTGTTGATTCTGGGGCCAGACTTCCTGGCAGAGATGGCAGAGGCTTCACAGAGCAGGGAGAGCTGGGGTCTGCCAGGCAGAAGACGAGGACGACAGTCATTTCCACAACAGCGTGGAGGGGAGGCGCCGGAACTCAGAGCAGGCTGGATGTTTGAGTGTCGTGGCATCTAAAGCATCTCCAGAACACCTTTGCATTCTGCAGGGGTTGCAGTGTGTGCAGTGAGAACTTGAACAGCACCGGATGGCCAGAACACCTTCTGCTGACTGACACAGCCCTGTCCATGTCTGAGAATATAACAGTACTCGCCGAGGAAAGGAAGATGTACCTCGCTAACTTTATCATATAACTTCTTATCTTGTTTACCTGAACATTCACCTTTTATAAAAGTTAAGATTCTGTGGTGAGCCATGTGCTAAAAACCTACGAGTTTTGAAATCCTCAGCATGGTAACTTTACCAAGGACTGGGAGACAAACAGTGTCCTTATGCTAGGAATGAGGAACCTTGGGGTCACTGACTACAGGGGCTCAACTTAGGAGTTGCAAAATGTTTAATTTTTCAGTTTCACGGTGATGTTCATGTCTTAGTGGATTCCCATAGCTTCTTGTAGCCTTATCAATAGGATAATCTGATTAACTTAAGCCAGACTTGTGATGTGCTTCCGCTGCGGTCTGCTGCTTTTGTTCCATGGTTGAGGAGACACTCTGAGTGATAAACTTCGTATGTGGAGTTCAAGTCCTCCCCTCTCGGCAGGAGTGCTTCTCCCAGTTAACTCTCCCAGGCCTGCCAGAGTTGTGGTTAACCCCTTTCCGTTCCTTAAGGGGACATCATTTTCAATTCTGTTTGATGACCAAAGTGAACAGGATCCGACTGGCGCCCAAGCAGTGACAGGCAGAATGAAAACATCAATTCCTATTCTTTTTTTTTTTTGGTGTGAGACAGAGTCTCACTATGTTGCCCTGGGTAGAGTGCTGTGGCATCACACCTCACAGCAACCTCCAAATCCTAGGCTTAAGCGATTCTCTTGCCTCAGCCTCCCCAGTAGGTGGGACAGGTGCCTGCCACAATGCCCAGCTATTTTTTGGTTGCAGTTGTCATTGTTGCAGGCCCAGCCTGGATTCGAACCCACAAGCTCTGGTCTATGTGGCTGGCACCCTAGCTGCTGAGCTACAGGCCCTGAGTCTCAATTCCTGCTATTGATTTCATATATAATTCTGGGCCATCAGGGCAGCATCGGGCATGAAGAGGTGACTCAGCCCCTTGCTTTATGTTTGTTGAATGCACAGTGGTGACACATCGACTTTCTTGAAAAATAACATTACCCCGAGCACACACATTCTGTTGAGATCCAGGTCAAAAAGTGATTGCCACTGCTGCCACGCTTGGAGACTCAGTCCTTCACTCTTTCGGCAAGTGCCTCCATGTGGAAGGAGAGTAGTGAGGAACTGGTGAACTCTGTGTTTCCACAGACCTGCATTCTGCTAGAGGGAATTAAAGAGAAACAGATAAATAGAGAAAAAGAAGGCAGAGAATGGGGGCCGCCCTCTTGCGTAGCAGTGATGTGATTTATCATAGTCCAGCAGAGCAGTGGTGTTGAGGAGTTTTGCATTTACCTTCTAGAGTTTTGATAGCTTAACTTAGCACTGTCTTCCATTTACCGACAAAGTGAGAGAAACGTTTCATTCTGCCCTAGAATTTCTTTGGAGAAAGCAGATTTGAATGGTTGATGGTTCCCAATTTAACTTTCCCAGGCATCAGAAAAGGGGGTGAACTCCTGGACACAAAGGGCTGCCCCAGGTCTGGGAGGAGACCCCACGGCCACCTCTCTGGCCTAGGCCAGCCAGCCCACCTGGGCCCCTCTACCCACCAGCTGCCCCACCCCCTCTGAGGACCCCTCCTCCCTCCTCCCTGTGATCACCCCTCCCTGGGGTGCCCCTGCTGCCCTCAAAGCCCCAGGACAGGAGACCCCGCAGGCCACTCCCTCCGGGCGGCGGCCCCTCCCCCGCAAGCCATAACCTCACAGGTAGACAATGAGGGCAGGACAAGCATTCAGAAAAACGCGTGGCTTGGGAGGCTCAGGACATGTCCCGACGGCACCTGCAGGGTTTCCTTTCCTGGGGCCGCGGGCACTGGCGGTGCTGCACCTGCCGTGGGCCAGCGCCCTGCCTCTCAGCCACATACCTGGGCTGGTGCAGGCCCCGGCCTGCTGCACATCCTGCTCTGCCGCGGGCCTGTCTCCCGCCTCTCAGGTGCTCTGTGCACCGGGCTGTGCCTCACAGCCTCCGCTGCGTCTTCTAAATCTGTGAAAAGAGAGAAAAGAAACACCCTTTCTGCCTCTCTTTCCCTGCAACAGACCTCGCTTGCCTTCTCCCAATCTGCTGTCAGCCAACTCCTCTCCCTGTTACAGTGTTTCAAGAAGCAAACTGGTCTCACACTTGGATTCGAACTGTTGACTCCAGGGGGTGACTTGGGCAGAGAGGAGCCGGTCCTTCAGTGATACGGAACCTGGTGAGATGAAGGTGCCCTTCTGAGACAGCAGCCCTTCGTTCTTTTCTATCAGAAATGACAAGTTAGCTTT
The DNA here is from genome assembly GCA_963573935.1 of Arctocebus calabarensis. Lineage (NCBI taxonomy): Eukaryota > Metazoa > Chordata > Mammalia > Primates > Lorisidae > Arctocebus > Arctocebus calabarensis. The sequence continues at coordinate 82,991 of CAUYON010149452.1, forward strand.
ATCTACATCCAAAGGGTATTTGCCACCAGATCTTAAAAATGTTTCTTTCTTCAAGCTCTAAGAGATGGTTACAGGCTGGGCCTTCTGGGAGATGGGGAGAGGCACGCTGAGAAAGGACCAGCCGCACCTCTGAGCAGGGCGCAGGGCGCAGGGCTAGGTCGGGGGCCTCTCTGTGGGGCTCCAGGGCCTCTCTTCTGCACTTGGGGGGCAGTCGAACTCCTAGCTGGGATTGGACTCAGGGGCTTCCATCCTTGTGCTCCTATGATTGTGCTCAGACTGGAGCAGTGAGCAAATGCTGGCATTAATAACTGAGCATGTGCCACTAACATTTTTGACCAAAAGCATGATGGAAATAGTCCAATTATTCCCGACTGGCAGTTTGAGTCTTGTTTCCGGTTTCATGGGGCTTTCTTGGGCAGGCCCGTGCACTCCCTGGCAGCTGCACCTGTACAGGGCTCCTTCTGGGGGTGACCGGCAGTTGAATGGCCTTCGTCTGTGTCTGTGGACATCTGGGGGCACAGGGAAGGAGGCTGTGAGTGCCCTGCAGAGGTGGGGAGGAGGAAGAGCCCAGGTTTCCACACAGCCACGTGTCCTCTCACCCCCCTTGCACGGGGAGCTCTGTGAGCCTGGCTGGGGCTGCAGAATGGCCCAGTGTGGAGCAGCACAGGCTGAAGGGAGGCAAAGATAAACAGGACGATGTGTGTCTTAGGGGGAAGAATATTTTCCTGATGGATTAAATTGCAGCATGAGGTACACAGCCAACCACAAATTCCTGAGGACAGGGCGCTGCTGCTCTGCCTGGTGGCCTTAGTGACAAGGCACCAGGGGAGGAAGGTTCAGGCACGTCGTGGGCACTCCCCATGTTGCTCCCGAGCTGTCTACACAGAAGTCCAGGTGTGGCCGTGCCTATGGGAGGACAGTAGTCCAGAAGACGTCTGTCTGTGTTTTGATCCACCTGTCCGTGTTTTGTATCCCAGCTACAGTGGGATAAAATCTCCTTCCAGTGTTCAGTGCACCGGCAGCCCTCAAAAGCATGTTCATTGATTTCTTCCCAGCCTACCCGCCGGTGAGCTCTTCAGCTCTGCGTGACGCTGAGCCAGGAAAGTGGTCTGGGCTGCTGCTGTGTTCATCCTCACCCTGGCTTATCGTATCATTTCTAGCTACAATCAAGACCATTTGCTTTTCTTTTCTGAGACAGAGTCCCACTTTGTGGCCCTGGGTAGAGTGGCATCATCATAGGTCACAGCACCCTCCACCTCCTGGACTCCAGTGACCTTCTTGCCTTAGGTTTTCTATTTTAGTAAGATGAGGTCTCATTCTTGTTCAGGCTGGTCTGAGCTGAAATCCTGAGCTCAGGCAATCCACCTGCCTCGGCCTCCCAGAGTGCTAGGATTACATCATGTGGAGCTGACCATTTGCTTTTTTAAGGAAATATTTTTTAGGTATGGATAACATCAACTTAACATTTGGATCAAAACAACCCCCAATTGTTGTCATAATTAAATGCAATTAAACTAAGCCTTGGTCTCATTTCTCCCACTCTGGTATGGATTTCTTGTGGTGTGACATGTTGGCCGTGCACTGAGGGTCATGCTGATTTGTTGTGCAAGCTGCCTGGGTCTCAGCTGCTCACACACTGGTGTGCTTCCCGTAGGGCCCAGTGAAATGCTAGTTCGTATTCAGCAAGGCCAGGCCCAGGGCTCTGCATTGCAACCAGTTCTTGAGAGCAGCGGGCATGAGCTGGTGCTCCACAGGCAGGGCAGGGCAGTGCACGGTTACTCCCAGCCAAGGGGCCACATCTGGGTACATCTGGGTTCACCTTCCAGAGAGAGGGGAACCCCTCTGAGGAGCACAGGCACTCCCTCCCATCAGGACATGGGCTCTGTGGATGCTTGTGGTCCCCTACTCTGCATCTGGGAGCTGATGCTGAAGGACATGCTGAGCCCCTTAACGCAGACACTCCAGTCCCCAGAGCTCTCATGCCTGCTATGAGCAGGGCGGCCCTAGTGCTCCCTGCAGTCACCCAGCTTGTTTACTCTTCCCGGAGCCAGTGCCCAGCTGTTTCCCCCACCCCCATCCTGGCCTGTGCTTTCCTTAAGAGAAGGCAGACCTCATCTCCTCTTTGCTTCGCTGTTCCCTGTACCTGGTCCCCAGATAAGAGGGAGGCTCGTGCTGCTCTGCCTCTGTTCTCACCGTTTGATTTCTGGGTTGTGGTGTGTGCTCCTGTTCCTCTTCTCTCTCCTCTCCCCGCCCTTCTCACATTCAGCCAACTCACCAGCACAATGAAGCGACAGCTTCACCAGCCACGACTCCGGCTGTGTACTGAGTGGCCACGCAGAGCTCGTGTGGCCAGTGGACTCGGGTTTTACTTCTCTGTCCCTTTAGTGGGCAACCCAGCCTGCCCGCTCCCCATGGGTGGCTTCAGTGGGGGAGCTAAGCTGCTTTGCAGGATGGCCTGCAGGAGTCGGCAGCCTAAATGTGGGCCTCAAAGGCACAGAGGTGACCCCAACACTGTGCAGCTTGCCGTCATTACTGGAGTCCCACGTGGGCTCTATTTTCTCATCTCTTCTGTGAAGCGACCCGATGACCGACAGGGCAGTAGAAAGCCATGTGCAAAAATCTGGAGGCTTCAACAGCAAGACACAAACGTACAATGCCTGGTGGAGCTGGGGGCGTGGGACACACTTGCACACACGAGCTGCTTACGTTAAGACCAGATAACAAAGTGCTCCAAAACTGAGGTAGCCATGGATTGCAGTGCGCTGGTTAATGACAGGCATAGGGGAAGATTTCCCCAGAGCAACCTGTACGTTTCTGGGACACTGTTTTCAGGAGGTGCCCAAGGGTACTGATTGGACCTAAAGCTGGCATTCTGTGGAAGGAGCTATTGCTTTCTTAGCTGAGCATTTTTGCAGGGGAGGTATCTGATCCGTGTATCATCCTTTGAGGAATCTCTTAATCACCTACTCAGAGCAGCTGAGCGGCACCTGCCTTGTCTCCTCCCAGGCATGTCCTCTCAGGATGCTGGTCCAGGAGGATTCCAGTCCTGCCCTAGAGTAGCAGCAGGTAGGCTGGCAGCCAGCAGACACACTGAGCACTGCCTGAGCAATTCTGTGGATAAGAAAACAGGTCAGGGTGGCGCCTGTGGCTCAAAGGAGTAGTGAGCCGGCCCCATATGCTGGAGGTGGTGGGTTCAAACCCAGCCCCAGCCAAAAACTGCAAAAAAAAGGAAAAAAAAAAAAGAAAAAGAAAACAGGTCATAAAACCCTGAAATGCAGCCAGAACACAGCGATTTTTACACTACAAACATCTGCTCATCATGGTTATGAGAAGGGACATCCACGCTCACGTGTCAGCCACTCTCCATGCGCTTTCACTATTCACTTGAACCTTCCCTACTCTGCATGGCAGGCTTCCGACACCCCCGCCGGACCACGCACACCACAGCTGTGTAAAGTCAGGTTTGGCTCCAGACCCCTGTGCAGGCCCATTTCGGTGGCCTGGGGCCGTGCTGCGGGGATTGGCTGTCACCATGCCCCCCTCGGATGCACTCAGGGCTGCTGGGCTGGGTGAGACTGCGGTGAGCCAGATGAGACTCACCCTATCTGGGGTGGCGAGGGGCACATTGTGAGTGCTGGCCTCAGAGCACCTGGCCACGCCCAGGTCACAAGTCCCTTCCAGAGGTCGCAGGAGCGGCCTTGCTGTTCCCCGCCCACCCGGCCTGGAACACAGTGCTGTGGTCTTGGGCTTCACACCGTCTGCAAGATTCAACAAGTACTTTCCAATAAGCTCTCAACCAGGTGTGGTGGCTCAGCCCAGTGATCCCAGCAGTCTGGGAGGCCCAGGTGGATAGATCCCTCGAGCTCAGGAGTCGGAGATTACCCTGAATCAGAGGAATACCCCATCTCTACTAAAAATAGAAAAATTGGCAGGTGGGCTGGTGCACATGCCTGTGGTCCCAGCTACTTGGGAGGCTGAGGGAGGCGATCGCATGAGCCCAGGAGTCTGAAGTAGCTGTGGGGTATGATGCCCCAGCAGTCTACCCAGGGCGAGAAAGTGAGACACTGTCTCAAAACAACAACAAACAAAAACAACCAACAAAAACTCTCCACAAAACCAAAAACAAATAGACGCTCGCTGTTTCTCTGTCTCTGAGCCCCTCACAGCATGGGAAAGGATCTCACACTCCTGCACCGCTCCTCCCAAGTAGTCGGCACCCATGAAGGGGACAGAGGGGCTGGGGGTGCAGGGCTGGGGTATGAGAAGCCGAGGCCATGGCCCCAGAAAGCAGGGACTCACCTGGCATAATCTGGGCTTGCTCGGCTAGGTGCTGCGCTCCTGCCTCTCTGCCCACCCGGCCAAGATGCTGAGCGCACCGGAAGCTCCAGGCCTGTGTGTCTGGGGGGCAGGGGGTCCCACCAGTGTGCAGGGGCTGCCTAGCAAGTGGCTTGCAGGACGTGTGCTCCAACCTAGCCACGAGCTTGGGTCCTGCCCCTCTTGCCCTGTGGCCCCCTCTCCTCTCCCCACCCCTGCAGCCCCCCTCTCTCCACCCTCTCCCCACTGCACCCCCCACGCTGCTGTTTCCATCACTATTTTCAAGGGACCAGCCTAAGCCTTAATATCTTCTCCCACCTTGATCTGGGGCCTTTCCCGAGTGCCCCACCCCCTTCCTGTCTAGGACCGCGCTCAGGCACAGCAGGGCCCCTCCCTCCACCGCCCCTGGTTCCTTTGCTGTCAGCCACAGCTGACTCACACTGAGTCAGCGTCCAAGACGGCACAGGCCCTCATATTTCCTACTGCCCGCAAATCCCCCCAAATCCATGCGAGCCCTTTCTGAACGGGGTGGGGTGCCCTCACCAAGTGTTCAGAGCTGGACCCAGCGTCCTCCTGTCCCCAGCTGGGTGCCGCACTTCTCTGCTCACTGCCTCTGATCCTCAGGGCCTAGAGGTAATTTATCACAGAAGCACCAGACCCAGGGAGCGCTCTCAGCCCTGTCTGCTCCTGGGATGTGCCCCAGGGTGGCTGAAGGGGTCAGGAAGAGAGTCCCAGGTGTCCAGAGAGGGGCAAAGCCTGGAGTGGTACATGTGGGCACCACTCTCCAGCCAGCAGGCTCCCTGTGTCACTACAGCCTAGGGACTGGGGAGAGCACAGCAGGGCCGAGCAGGGCACTTTCTTGGGCACGAAAGGTCGCCCTGGGTCGGGCGGTGGAACCACTGCCCCGTCTCCTCCGGCCCAGGCCCAGCCAGCCTGCTCCCCCTCTAAGCACCATCCCTGCTCTGAGCAGCCCTCCCCCTGTGATCACCCCTCCCTGGGGTGCCCCTGCTGCCCTCAAAGCCCCAGGACAGGAGACCCCGCAGGCCACTCCCTCCGGGCGGCGGCCCCTCCCCCGCAAGCCATAACCTCTCAGGTAGACAATGAGGGCAGGACAAGCATTCAGAAAAACGCGTGTGGCTTGGGAGGCTCAGGACATGTCCCGACGGCACCTGCAGGGTTTCCTTTCCTGGGGCCGCGGGCACTGGCGGTGCTGCACCTGCCGCGGGCCAGCGCCCTGCCTCTCAGCCACATACCTGGGCTGGTGCAGGCCCCGGCCTGCTGCACATCCTGCCCTGCCGCGGGCCTGTCTCCCGCCTCTCAGGTGGCTCTGTGCACCGGGCTGTGCCTCACAGCCTCCGCTGCGTCTTCTAGATGGTTCTTAGTTCTCTAAGTGCCTGTATTTTGTTCAAATAAATAAATAAACAACAAACAAACAAAAAACCATCGCATGAAAACTCTTTCCCTCACTCTTTTTCTTTTCCACTTCCTCCGTCTCTTCTTCCCTGCCCCCACTTTCAACACAACAGCCCCGGAGCTTCCAGGCTGTGCTCCCCGAGTGTAGGAAGGAGGCCCCTGTTGCTGCCGGGTACACAGTCGGTATGGGACACAGGGCCCCAATCACACAGTGCTTGAACCCACACAGGAGATGTTCAGGGGCCTCAGAGGTGAGGAGAGTATCCCCACTTTCTACTCAGAGACTGACTGCATAGTCCTTAAGGCTGCTCTGCTATTTTTGAGTTTACATGAATCAAAATACAGTACCAAGTAATTGGAAATTCAACAGAGAAAGCAGCTTGCCTTGCACTAGTCAAATTTACACTGTCCAAATTAAGAACACGGCAAGTAGACTGTGGTCTGAATATGACTGGTTGGGACTCAACATAGCTTGGCTACTAGTCCATGTTTACGCACTAGGATTTTAGCCTTTTATATTTTCATTAAAATTCTGCATACCATTAATTTCTCGTTAATATATTAGCCCTTTAGAGCCTGTGGAACACACACATTAAATCTTGAATATGGATAATCAGAAGAAGAGTAGTTAGGAGCAGTTATACTTTGATGGGATGAGAAATTCAAGGAACTCCCACGTGTAAATGAAATGTGGTAACTACTGAATATGCCCCTGTGATGAGGAGGAGAGGGCCGGCGGTTTCGGGAATGCTGACGCTGAGAGGGTAACATCCATAAAAATTTCAGTGGTGTTTGCATGTGAGTTGGATTCATTTTTCTAAATTAGTTATTAAAGACATTTTAGAAATATTCTTCAACCTCCTTATACTGGCTAAAAGACTCAAGCAGTCATGCATTTAGCTCGAGGTAGAACCCGGACACCAGAGGTTTTTTCAGGCCCTGGTTAATCGGTGTCCACAGTTAACCACTGCACATGAGCTCCTTTGAAGAACCCAAGCCTGCAGTCATGTGGAATACATATACCATTGTCCAATGTATGCCTATAGTAATCTATGAAGTATGATTACTCTGTAGCTTATAATTGATATAATAGACATGATCTCATTCAATCTTTGCTTATAAAATCCTGCAGGGCACAGGTAGAGAGAGCAGGTGTCATTCTCATTTCACAGACAATGTAATTTGTGGAGGATAGGGTGACCATACCTCCTGCTTTGCCTGGGACAACGCTAGCTCACCCCCTATCCTGAGGTAACTATGAACATGTCCTTTCATTCTTTTTTTTTTTGAGACAGTCTCACTTTGTTGCCCCTGGTACAATGCCAATGGTGTCATAGCTCACAACAACCTTAAACTCTTGGGCTTAAGCAATTCTCTTGCCTCAGCCTTCTGAGTAGCTGGGACTACAGGCACCTGCCACACACGCAGCTATTTTTAGAGACGAGGTCTTGCTCTGGCTCAGGCTGGTCTCGAACCTGTGAGATCAGGCAATCCCCACCCCAGTCGGCCTTCCAGAGTGCTGGGATTACAGGTATGAGCCGCTGTGCCTGGCCCTCATTCTCAATATCAATGCAGTTTGAATGATAAGTGCTATGGTCCTGACTGATCTATTCCTCACTTTTCACTTACACTGCACTGTCAAAGTTCAACACCATGTGGTTTCATGTGACTATAAAGGGTAGTCATGGTTAGAACATGGCTAAGGGCTACAAATTCAGACCTTCTGCACAACCGAGCTCTTCAGGTATATCTGGGCCAGTTATGGGTACCTGGTAAGTGCCACATCGTAATGTCTTGTGTTTGCCTCTTATCATTAGCACCTTCTTCTTAAGATGGAAGGCTTTCTCTCAACTCTCAAGATGGCCCAAAGAAACATTCCTTGTCCTTCTCTACTTGAGGAGCCCAGCTTCTGCCGCTCTTCTCACCAGCCAGTGGCAGTGCCTCCTCCCTCTTTCCAGTCTGGTGACACTCCTATGACTTGTGCCTCCCTCCACTTGGAACCACTAGAGTGTGGCAGCCTGGCCACCAGTCCACAGCTGGACTCCTGGTAAAGCGAGGCTCCGGCCTAATGCCCAGATTCCTGGTAGTACAAAACCTGAAACCTTCACTACCAAACCAGACACTTGGACTAAAGAAAGCAAACCCCAGGGTGCATGCATGTAGATGAGGGCAGAGGAGGGGCAGGGGTCGGTGACCTCACAATCGAGGTGCATCACACGGCAACCATCACTCGCAGCCTTGAGGGTGACTGGAAGATGCTGCAGGAAGACAAGAGGCACTTAGTTACGTCAAGGCTTGGGACATGGGGCAAGAAGAACAGATTTTGCTTGGATGAAAATCTTACTATTAGAACTAGATAAGGTTTGAACCTTGGTTTTGCTTTTTAACCACTTTGGGATACAAAGTTTCATGAATTTCCTAAGCCCAATTTTCTCAATCTGTAGGATGAAAATAGTAAAGCTTATGTTTACCTCTTAGGATAGGTGAGAAATTAGTTGGAAAATAAATATAAACTACTCAGCACAATACCTGGAACAAAAGTGCTCATTGGATTTTGGTACAATTACTATTGAGATTATGGGAATTGTTTTATTCCATTTTCTGACTTTAACATATTTCCAAAGGATTCATTAAGGAAGACTTTGTAGCAAATGGTTTTGATTAATCTTCTGGACTGCCCTGTGCAGGCTAATCCTGCCTACTGGGAGGTAGTGATTCAAGTTCTAAATGCCACTCATAGAAAGGACATCTGAATTCCTCTGCTGCCCTCCACTCTCATCCCTGCCTGCAGGGCCAGTGTTATGTGGCTCCGAGCTGTAGGGTGTCAGGGTCCCCTTTATCTACACACCACTTTGGAGATGTGGACAGGAGGTGGGAAGGTGTGCCTCAGGGTAAGGGGAGGACAGTTGTATTTCACCCAATGTATTCAAATTTCCATTAAGCTGACAAGCTCTGACCCCAGGGAACTCTGAGGCTGGCAAGGGCCACGTAATGGCCCAGTGTGAAGCAAAACCAGCAAGAGGGAGCTAAAGATAAACAGGAGGATGTGTGTTTTAGGGGGAGGAATATTTTCTTGATGGATTAGGTAGGAGGCAGGAGGTATACAGAAAGCCACAAATAACAGATGATGGAACTATGAGCAGTTGCCTGCTGCTCAGGGTAATGACACCCTGATAAAGACTTTTCAAAGGCAGAAGCAAACCTATTTCACTCAGCACGTTTCACTTCTGGATTCCCTTCCTTTTCCACTCTTGCATGAAATCAAGAAAGTTTACTTGAGGAGCATCTATGAGAAGGGGGCTTTGATTTACTTGATATGTGTTTGGGTTGGCTTGTCCCCCTAATGGAAACTTAGACTGGAAAACACTTCAAGATATCATCTGCTTTACCTTCTAATAGCGCGAGCAGTCACTAAATCAGAAAAAAACAAATGTACTGCTTTGCTTCTTTTTTGAAATATTACCAAACCAACCTCACAATTTGCAAAACTGTAATTAATAGGTACATGGGTTAAATTTCTATTTTTATTATGTGTCTTTTATAGTCTATGTCTAATGCAATTCCCAATGTTCTTTGGCCACCCCGAGAGAATTAACCACGGTTATGGGTGTCTGCACAAGCAATCGGGCTGACTCCATGGGGACACAGAACCTGGTTAGAAAACTTGCAGCATCAGGGAAAATGGAGGCTCAACAGAGCAGCTCACAGGGACTTTCCCCAGATGGCGTCTTCAGCATTTCAGAGTAATTCATTTCCATCCTCTCTCACAATCTTCTTTAACAAAAATAATGTAACTTTGTTGGACAGAAGAGGAGGGACAAGAGAGGGGTTGTCCCTATGGATCCGAGCAGTGACAGGTGGCTACACAAGCAGCATGCGGCCTAGAACTGCCGTCTTACACCACTAATGGGGTGAGGGCAGGGGCAGCTGGCATTGGAAGGTACGAACCCTCACACTGTTGCACAAAGTGGGAACTTAGCAAATGTCTTGGATAATCTTACGGTGCAAGCAATTGCAGGCCTGGCTTCCTACAAGTGCAGTCTTGTACACAGACATATTTGCAGGTTAAGAATGCAGGACTACCAGTTTTCAGTGGTGGTTTTAAAATTCTGTAGTTAAAAAAGAATACTTGATTGTTTCCAAATAGAATCTCTCCGTGCTGATTGTGGGGTGATGTGTACCTCTCCCCAAAGGGTCCAGGTTGGCTCTCTGCTGGTGCTGCCAGAGCCCTGGGAGGAGAAGGGGAAGCCAATGTATTGAGGAGCTAGGGGAAGAAGTCTGTCTTTCATCCTCCAAAATACACCTGCTCCTCCATAACACTAGGCCAGCTGCCCAAAGGCAGGCAAAGACCAGGATCAGTCAAGCTTACAGAGGAGAAAAATCAGGCCATGTCTCGCTTAGGGAGGTGAGGACCCAGAGGGAGCAAGAAGGGAGGAGAGCTCTTCCTGAAACCTATTTCCATAGTACTCAGACCAGAAAACACTAGGTCATACCGCTTGTGTTCAGAGGACACACCACAAGAGAGGAGAAGGCCGCACAAAGAGAAGACCTGGGTGAGCTGCCAAGGTCCTTCTTGGAGCCAATGAAGCACCGAACAGTGCGTGTGTGTGGCCAGGAAAGGCATCATCTGAAAGGATAAGAAGAAATGGCACCCGTTGCTCACACAGGCCTGGGGATGCTGACTTTCCTGTGATAAAATCATTTATGAATTGCTGCAGTAGTGAAATTAAGAGGACATAGCAATACAGACAGTAGCAGAAGGAAACGATTTGGACAGACGGATGAGAAACAGCACGAGTGTGCTCTGTGTGCACCACGAAGCTCCTGAGCGCAACTCGTGAGTTCTGACAGCGGAGTGCCAGCATCATCTTAAGTTGGGCTAAAATTATTTGGTTTTTTTTGTTAATTTTTTTGGCCTGAATAATGTCAAGTACTGAAAGAGAGTTATTCATATGGATGTTGATATATACTTAACCTACAATAGGTACAGATAAAATTAGTTCTTTACATTATTAATTAAAATCAAGCACCTGACAGCCCATGACAAGGTATATTGTGGGGAAGAAGTGGGCATTTTCATATAGTGCACGTCACCATTTGTTTGGCTCCTAATGTGTAATCTGAGAATACATGCCAGAAATCTCAGAATTATGCAGAGCCTCTGACCCAACAATTCTACTCTCATAAACTTATTCCAATCTGAAATTAAGCACTGATGCATGTGAAAAGATTTATCTATAGTAATGCTAACATTTGAAATGTCCATGATAAGAAAGTGGTTTTATAAAGTCTGTCATGATGCAGTATGAGGCAGCTATTATAAATCAGGCTACAGACAAATGTCGAAAGACCTGAAAAAAATGTTCATGAGATAGCAGTACATTGAAAAAGCAGCTTGCACAGTGGAACACATTATTCTTAGTAAAGCATCACGAGAAGGGAGAAGCATGAATCCCATGTACTCAATTTTGATAAGAGGACAATTAATGACAATTAAAGACATGGTGGGGGTGGGGGAAGGGGAGAGCAGAGAGAGGGAAGGAGCGAGGGAGGGGGTCTTGGTGTGTGCCACACCTTTTGGGGGTAAAACACGATTGTAAGAGGGACTTTACCTAACAAATGTAATCAGTATAAGCTGGTTTCTTGTACCCTCCATGAATCCCAACAATAAAAAAAAAAAATAAAAAGCAGCTTGCAAAAGTTCATTTTCATTTTTATTATCTGAAAAATACAACATCTTCTTTGCAAGAATATATGTACTCTTATGAAGGCCTTAAAGACATCTGGAAGAATTTGCACCAGAATATTAATTAATATTTTAGTTTTTAAAAATTTTCTAAAATTCCCAATATTCATTAGTGAGCCTCAATTACTTTTTAATCAGGAAATCAATCAAAAAAATTAAAAGCAGGCAAGTAATATCAGCAAAATGATGGACTAGAGGATCGCAGCCCTTCTCTCTCTTACAAAAGCAATCATTTTAAAACTGTTCCCCAACAAAAACAGCTCTGGAAGAGCTCCAGGGTACAATTAGTTACAGCAACTCATTAAAGCACAAAAGCTAAGGATGACTTTATGTAAAAGCGTTGGAAGCATTTTACCTGCATTACCCCATACACTAGCATAGCACAGCTTAGCAACAAAACAATCTCCTTTGCTGTGATCTCTCCCTGTGGAGGGAAAGGACAGTCCTACAGGACCCAAGCAGCCTCGACCACTGAGGACCCCAGCAGCGTTTGCCACCACCATGGACATGAAGGCTTTCATGACTGAGCACCCCTCACAGCCTTCACTTAGGCTGACCCAGATGATGGACCTACCCAGCATCCATGCTGTTGTGCCCATGTGGAACCAGAGCTTCCCCACATCACCCAGCTGGTGCCCTCACACCTACCCATAGGTGAAAGTCTTTCCCCACCAAAGCCAGTTCATCAACTTTAAAAGAAGCATCTGCTCCTTCAAATGCACAGACATAAATGCAAGGGAACAAGAAACACGTAAAACCAAGGAAACATGACATTGTAAAAATAACACAGTAAATTGGAGGAACCCCAAAGAAATGAAGATCCTTGAATGGCTTAAGAAAAAAAATTCCAAAAGTATTGGTTTAAAGCAGCTCAGTAAGGTAAAAGAAAAACACAGATGACTCAGTGTAATCAGGAGAACAACACATGAGCAAAACCAGAAGGTCAACAAAGAGAAGTCGTAAAAAAAGAACCAAACAGAATTTCTAGAGCTACAGAATGGAAAATGTAATAGAGAGCTTCAACAGCAGACTCTATTAAGCAAAAAATGGACACTGTTAACATGAAAATAGGTCATTTGAGATAATCCAGGTGGAGAATAAAAAGGAAAAGAAAATAAAAGTGAAAAAGCATGTAGTGTTTATAGGACATTATCAAGTGAACTGATATGTGCATCACAGAAATATCATGAGACAGAGAAAGAGGTAGAAAACTTATTTATATAAAAAATGGCTGAAAACTTCTAAAATCTTGGGAGAGAAATGGACAGCCAGATTCATGAAGCTCAAAGGACCTAAAATGGGATCAACCCAAAAGAAAGGACAATAAGATCCATTAGAAGCAAATTATTAAAAATCGAGAACAAAGAGAATTTTGAAAGCAGGAAGAGAACAGTGACTTATCACATATAAAGCAGCCTGGATAAGACTATCAGAGAAGTTTTCAGCAGAATTCTTGCAGGCCAAGAGAGAATGGGATGATATATTCAAAATACTGAAAGAAAAAAAACCCTGCCACTTAAAAACACTGTCCCTGGTAAAATCATCGGTTAAAAATGAAGAGAGAACAGTTTTTCCATATTAAAAAAACTGAGGGAGTTCATTCATCATGCTGAGACCTGACTTATAAAAAACCGTAAAGGAGAGTCTTCAGATTCAAACAAAAACATGCTAAATAGCAATGTGAAAGCATAAATCTCATTAGTAAAGATGAATGATGGACAAATACAGAATAATGTAATGCAGAAATGGCAGTACAATGATAACATACATGTTATTAATAAAAGATAAAAATGTATCAAGAGATACACAATATGAAAAAGCAAACTCTGTGTATAATGTGTAGAGGGGATTACAGCTATAATTTTCATATGTGATTGAAGTTAATATCAACTTAAAATAGACAAGATGTTTACAAACCCTCCCCATAATAAATATAAATATATATACGCACATAGACACAAAGAATCAAATCATTACAAACCATCACCAAATAACATACAAAGGCAGCACCAGAAAAAGAGGAAAATAACTGCAAAACAGGCAGAAAACAATGAATATAACGGCAGCAATAAGTCCATTGACTGTGTTAAATGCAAATGAATTAAACCACTCAACTATAATGCACAGAATAGTTGAGCATATTAAAAAAACAACCAGTCACATGCTGTCCATAAAAGACTCACTTTAAATTTCAAGACACATATAGGTCAAAAGTGAAGGGGAAGAAAAAGAAGATATTCTGTGAAAATGATAATCAAAAGAAAATACATTTGAAGTCTAAAATTGCTTCTTGAGAAAATAAGGCCATTATATAATTATGAAAATGTCAACTCAACAAGAGTATACCTATAACAACTTTAAACATCAGAGCTCCTACAGCAAATACTGATAGATATGAAGGGAAAAATTTATAGCAGTACTAGCAGGGAACTATAATCCTACTTACGATAATAGATGATGTGTAGAATTTTACAGACAACAGTAAAAAGAATTCAAGTATTATACGATATTTTCTAGGGTAGATCATATGTTAGGTCACAAAAAAACATTAATGCATTTAAAAAGATGGAAATCATTCTAAGTATCATTTCCAGTTACAACAGAATGAAACTAGAAATTCATATCAGCAATAAAAAGAGAAAACTCCCAAGTACATGGTAACTGAACACACTTTTTGGATACTGATGTTTTCAAAGAGGAAGTCAAAGAGAATTCAAAAATTATCTCAAGACAAAACAAAAACACAGCACACTAAAATTTATGGGAAGCAGGAAAAGCAGTATTAAGAGAAAATTTACAGTGAGAAATGCCTACATAAAAAAATAAATTTATCAAATAAACAACATAACTTTGCAGCTAAAAATCTAGGGAAAAAGGAACAAAATAAGCCTAAGAAGAGCAAAAGGAAAGAATAACATTTAAGGCAGAAAGAAATTAAATAGAGAATAGAAAAAAATCAACAAAAGCAAGAGTTCATATTTTGAAAAGACAAACAAAATTGACAAACACTTAGCTAGACTAAGAAAAAGAGAGAAGACTCAAAAAAAAACAAAAAACAAAAAACAAAAAACAAAACCCACAAATGAGAGAAGAGCCATTACGATGCATTACAATGGACACTTCAGAAATAAAAATATCATAAAAAACTATTATGAAAAATTATTATGCCAACAATTTGAATGACCTAAAAAAATAGACAAATTCCTAGAAACATATAATCTATCAAATTGAATTATGAAGAAACAGAAAGCCATAACAGACCAATAACAAGCAAATAAGGAGATTAAATCAGTCATCAGAAACTTTTCAGCAAAGAAAGGCCTAGGGCCAGATGCATGGATTAAATCTACCAAACATTCAAAGAATTAATACTAATCTTTCTTTAGCTCTGCCAAAAAGTAGAAGAAAAGGTAAAACTTTTGAACTAATTTTATGAATTTAGTATCACCCAGAATCTAAACCAGACAATGACAACACAAAAAATACACAAAAGGAAAAACACAGGCCAATATCCCTGATGAATATGGAAGCAAAATTCTTAAAAAACATACTAGCAGACCGAATTCAACAACATATTAAGACAATCATTCCATAACCAACAAATGGTGATACATCAGTAAAGAAAATAAAAGGCTTCACATGATCATCTTAATGTATGTGGAAAAAAAGAAGTTGTTTAACAAAGTTTAATATCCCTTTATCTTTAAAACCCTTTTTAAGTGATATCTCAGGGTGGTTTTGACATCACAAAGTCTCAAAGCTGCAGATCCTGGCATGGATGTGGAGAGAAAGGAACACTTCTACACTGCTGGTGGGCTGCATCATCCCGAAAAGGTTATAAGGAAGGAATTGTGGAGAATCTTCAAAGAATTCAAATTACACCTCCCATTTAACCTTGCAATCCCATTACTGGGCATCTACCCTGAAGAAAAAAAAATCATTTTGTCATAAGAACATTTTCACTAGACTGTTTATCACAACTCAATTTACAATTGCCATAATGTGGAAACAGCCTAAATGCCCACCAACCCAGGAATGGATTAACAAGATGTGGTATGTGTATACCACGGAATACTATTCAGCTGTTAAAAAGATGGAGACATTACATCTTTTGTATTAACCGGGATAGAGATGGAACACATTCTTCTTAGTAAAGCATCACAAGAATGGAGAAGCAGGAATCCAGTGTACTCAATACTAACCTGAAGGCAGTAGATGAGCTAATACAGGGTGGGGTGGGGTAGGCGAATGAGGGATTGGGGAGAGGGCAGGCAGCAGCGGGATGGGAGTCTCAGTGTGTGGCACACCTCTTTGGGGCACCACACAGTTATAAGAGAGACTCTCTAACAAATGCAATCAGTGTAACCTAACTCTTTGTACTCTCAATGAATCCCAAAAATTAAAAAAAAAAAATCCTCTTTGAAAAAAAGGTATAGTGGAAACTCACCCCATCATAATAAAGGTCATATATGAAAAACATATGATAGCTAATATCATACAGGAAATGGAAAACCTTCCCTCTAAGATCTGGTAGGCAAATATTCTAATTATTGTCACTTCTTTTTTTTTTTTTTAATAATTTTATTGGATCATAATCATGTACATTGGTGCAATCACAGGGCACAATTCATATACATTCAGAAATATTTTGATCGTACTGTTAGATATCCTTCATGGCATTTCCTTGATCACTATATTTTTTTTTAATAATTTTATTGGATCATAATTATGTACATTGGTGCAATCACAGGGCACGATTCATATACATTCAGAAATATTTTGATTGTACTGTTATTGTCACTTCTATTCAACACAGTACTGAAGTATCTGCCAGAGCAATTAGATAAGAAAAATAAAAGTGTTCAAATGGCAGAGGAAGAAGGAAAACTATGTCTGTTTGCAAATAGCATCATTACATTTGTAGAAAACTCTAAAGCAACAGACTGTTAATACTAGTAAGTGAATTCAGTAAAACTGCAGAATGCAAAATCAACTTAACGAAAATCCCATTTCTATACAAAACAAGCTATCTGAAAAGAAAATGAAAAAAATCTCATTCACCAACAAAAATGATAAAATATTTAGAAATAAACTTAACCAAAGAGGTGAAAGAATTACATATTGAAAACTATAGAAACAATAACAAAAGAAATTAAACAAAATACAGATACATGGAAAGACATCCAATATTCATGGATTGGAAAAACTTTTATTATTAAAATATCCATACTTCACAAATTGATCTACAGAGTCCATACAGTTGCTATTAAAATGCTAATGATATTTTTTCAGAAATAGAAAACATAATTCTAAAATTCAATAAAATAGAATTCATAATTCTATATTCGTAAAAATATATTACGAAGCTATAATAATTAACACAGATTGGGACTGGCATAAAAACAGATAGACCAATGGGACAGAATACAGAATACAGACCCAAGAATAAATCAGGGCATCTATGGTCAATTGATTCTCAACAAAAGTGCCAAACACACACACACACCCACACACACAATAGGAGAGGCTCCTTAATGAATGGAGTTGGGAAACTAGATATCTATCTACTCGGAAGAATGAAATTAAATGCTTATCTCATACGATACAAAAAAAACAATCAAAATTTATTAAAGACATGGCTGAAACCATTCTAATACATTTATATTAGAATAAAACATAGGGCCATGTGCAGTGGCTCACAGCTATAATCTTAGCACTCTGGGAGGCCACGGTGGGTGGATTGTCTGAGCTCAGGAGTTTGTGACCAGCAAGAGTGATACCCCATCTCTATTAAAAATAGGAAAACTAGCCTGGCATTGTGGTGGGCACCTATTGACCTAGCTACTCAGGAGGCTGAGGCAGGAGGACCTCTTGAGCCCAAGAATTGGAGGTTGCTGGTGAGCTGTGATGCCACAGCACTCTACCCAGGGTGATAGAGTGAGATTCTGTCTTGAATAAAACAAAACAAAATCCAAAAACAAAAACCAGAACAAAACAAAACATAAGGGAAAAGCTTCATGACTTTGGTCTGTGAGTAGTTTTTTGGATATGATGCCAAAAGCATAGACAACAAAAGTAAGAATAAACAGTAGGATTGAATCAAACTGAACAGCAACAGAAAGAAGCACAGCCAAGGATATCACCGGTGAAAGGGTGACAGAGAAAATATGTGAAAGCCTGTGTCTGTAAGTGGTTAATCCCTAAAATATGTAAGGAACTCACACCACTCAACGGGAAAAAAAGAAAAGCCTGATTACAAACAAGCACCACTTGTACTCACTAGTAAACTCAGACTAATCAACCAACACCCATGTGCACACTTGGTAGTAAAACTCAATGGAAAGCAAGCAGATGGGAGGGCCAGGAAAGCAGGGTAAGTTCACACCTAACAGGCACAATGCACACTATTCAGAGGAGGGGTACACTAATAACTCTGACTCAAAGGGTACGAGAGTAATCCATGTTACCAAAACATGT
This sequence comes from Arctocebus calabarensis, assembly GCA_963573935.1. Classification (NCBI taxonomy): domain Eukaryota; kingdom Metazoa; phylum Chordata; class Mammalia; order Primates; family Lorisidae; genus Arctocebus; species Arctocebus calabarensis. Next base: position 100,941 of record CAUYON010149452.1, read on the forward strand.
GCACCTCTGTAATATTCAAAAATTAAAAAAAAAATAGGCAAAGGACCAGACTACACATTTTTCAAAGATATTACCAACAGCGGTACACAACAGAGTGGTCAATATCAACAATCGACAGGAAAATAAAATCAAAACCACAATAAGATAAAAACCTCTGAGAACAGCTATTACCAAAAAGACAAAAGGATGTGGAGAAAAGGGGAACCCTGAACATTGCTGGTGGGAGTGCAAAGTGGTCTGGCTAATATGGAAAACAGCATAGAAGTTCCTCAAAGTTGGAACCACAACTACCATAAGGTCCAGTAATCCCACTTCTGTAATAGGTACATATCTAAAGGAAATGCATCCCTGTGTTCATTTCAGTGTTGCTCGTAGTGGCCACAATCAGGAAACAACATAAATGTCTGTCAATGGATGAACGGGGAGAGTGCGGAACATAGACACATACACCTGCACACACATCTATGTGTGTATGCGTATTCCATGTACGTACAGACACAAGGGGATATTATTCAGCCTTTAAAAAGAGGAAAATTATGCCATTTCTGACAACATGGATGAACCTGGAGGATATTATGCTAAGTAGCATGAGCCAGACAGAAAAAACAATCCTGTTTAATCCCACTCACGTGAGGGAATCCAACACAGTAAAACCTACAGCAATGGGGAGAGAATGCTGGGTGTCAGGGGTGGGAGGCAGGGAAAATTGGGAGATGCTGAAAAGTCAATGCTTCAGTTGTTCACGATAAATAATTTCTGAAGATGTCACAACAGCCGTGCGACTATAATTCACAGTATTGCATTCATACTTGAAATTTACTAATAAGGGAGATCACACTCATAAAAATGGTAACTATATGAGGTGATGCATGTGTTAATTGACTTGATTGTATTGATTACTTCACAGTGTACATGTATATCAAAACATCAAGTCATACAGCTCAAATGTATACAAATTTAAACCGTTAATTATTCTCTATAAAGACCAAGAAAATGAAGTCATTTTGTGTTGCATTATTTATACCTACTGCAGAGAGAAAAATTGTGTCAAAGTCCACCTCTGCAAGAATCTAAAATTTTAAGGAGATACTAAAATATTTTTTTTTATGGAATTATGTATCTCATTTTTTAGTAACAGTCCATTTTTTAGACGATGTACTCTTCTACTTAAATTTGACAACACATATGCATTATGGCTAGGAGCCTCTGAGCATGTTTATATATAAATAGAATAAATATTGTAAACACTTGTGTCAGGTATTTGCCTTGTGTCCTGAGCAGGCAGGAAGTAGCGCACGTCAGCCTAACGATGCCTGCGAGCATCTGCAAGGGAGGAGGATACGGGCAGAAGACAGGTCTGTCTTTCCTGATAAGGGCATGTGCAAGGAGAATCCTGGTTGGGCACGGGAGGGCACGGTGGTGCAGAGGGACACAGCCAGCCAGGAGGACTCTGCCAACCCACTGCAATGCAGAGAGCAGGAACTGTCTGGGAGGAATGACTGCGAAGATGAGCTGAAAGCTAAGGAGGAGCACAGCCTGCTTCCTTTGCTTACCTGGCATTCATGTGCATTTATCCTGTGGTACTTTTCAGGTTTCAATCCAGTCCACAGTATGTATGGAGGGCCTGTTACATGCAGAATACTAACTGCTATGGCACATGTGAAGGTTCATGCAGGTAACACCCACCGACAGATGCTTACAACTTAGTAAGGTTGTTAAGGCAAAGACTCAAGCGCTAATATAAATCATATTAAAATAGGTTCCATGCACCTTTCATCTCTCTGTATCCCTCTCAATGCCCAGCAGAAAGGTGTTTTGATGTTAAACGCCACTATTCTTTTGGTGACATCATAATTATTTATTGTTTCACAGAAATTTGGTAGTTTCGATGATTTTTCCATGTACACCCAGCTTCTTCTTGACATGAAGAACATTTGTCTTAATAATTCATGATTATATAATCTCTCCATTTACTTAATGACAGTTATGGGCTCCAAGAGATAATCTGTGATAAAATATCTCTCACGACGTCTTGAGACGACGTCACGTTGCCAAACCCAACATCCAATAAGGAACTTCTTGCGTTCCATCTGTTTTACCCGCACCTTCCACTAGAGTTGAAGGATATATGTAAGTGAACTCCACCCCCACCCAAGGTATGCAATTCACCATCCTCTTTCGGGGCTAAATAGAAACAATAAACAATAACGCATGTGTCTCCTGTTTTCCTCGCTTGAGACAATACAGACATGTTCACATATCATTGAATTCAGTTGGATCTTTGAATACTTGGGCTTCAAATTCCATTTGGCTCTGTAAAATAAAAGTGTTCAATTTAGTATAGATTTCCACAAAAGATAGAAGAAAACAACATGTTTGCCTATCTCTTGAGTCTGTACAGAGACAGGACAACCAAGGGGACAGGTGTGGAGAACTCCAGGTGCTCACGAGTGCTCCGCTCACACATCTTGCCAGGGCTGACCCCACACCAGGCACAGGGCTGCTTCTGGGGCTGCAAATGGACGAGACCACTCAGCTCCACATGTCTCCCACCTGGTGGTGGAGACCAGCCAGGAACTGGTGAGCCTGAGTCAGGGTACTGAGGGCTGCAGCAGGGAAGATTCATGTGGACATCAGAGCCCGGGGGTGGAGGGGAAGTAAGGGTGGGCAGGGTCAGGTCACAGCCAGGCCTTGGCAGGGGAGGACTTGCTTTCCACAGCAGGAGAGGTCAGACTAAAAACCAGGGATTAGGAAGGCCTGGGGTCCAGGAAGACAGAGTGCTCATGGGATTTATTAGCAAGGAAGGCAGGGTGACCTTGACAATAGCAGATTCAAGGATGCAGAGAAAGAAATGATGGCAGTGTAGGTTTTTAACCTGGACGATTCTTTCAAAAAATTCACCTATGAGAAGGACAACCATTGGACAAGAGATACAAGTAGGTGTGGACATTCTATGAAGCAAATATCACCCTCATTCCCAAACCAGGAAAGGACCCCACAAAGAAAGAAAACTATAGGCCAATATCATTAATGAATATTGATGCAAAAATATTCAATAAGACCCTAGCAAACAGAATTCAACAGCACATCAAAAAAATTATACTCTAGTTTTTCTTCTGATTGGAGAAGTCTATCAAGGAGAGAAACAGATCTGAGTTTTTAATTAATTTTTTGAAAGCCTTATTTTGCTAAGGCTTAAAAAAATTATACACCTGCTCGGGAGGCTGAGGCAAGAGAATCGCCTAGGCCCAAGGAGTTGGAGGTTCCTGTGAGCTGTGTTGCCACAGCACTCTACTGAGGGTTAATAAGTGAGACTCTGTCTCAAAAAAGAAAAGAAAAGAAAATTATACACCATGATCAAGTTGGTTTTATCCCAGGGTTACAAGGTTGGTTCAATACATGTGAATCTATAAATATATCACATAAATAAAATAAAAACCAAAGGTATGGAATTGAGGTAAGTTCTCTCCTTCGCTCTCTTTCTCTCTGTCCCTCCCTCCATTCATTCTTTCCTTTTTTTCTTCTCTTTCCCTGCCCTTCCCTTCCCTCCTCTTTTTTCCCCTCGCTGCCCCTCCTTTCTTCCTTCCATTTCATTTTTCAGATGAAACCCTTGTGAGATCCATCCCTCTATTTATCCTTCATCCATCCATCTATCTTTCCTTCCTTTCTACCCATCCATATCCCTCCCTCCCTCCCTTCCTTCCTTCTAGCCTTCCATCCATCATTTACTAGGCACCTACCATGCTCAGATGAGCTTATGTCTGTGTGGTAAGACAGACGATAAGTAAAGGAGCACATGTACCTTGGATAATAAAAAGATCTGCTAAGAAAAAAATAGCAGAGTTGGGGGGGGGACTAGCTAAGTTGGTTGAGACATGGGTCCACGAGGAAATGGCACTTCCAGGGATGTGGGAGTGACGTGGTCAGAGGGAGGTGACGTGAGGAACTGAGGCACATGAAGGTCTGGGGAAAGGACCTCTGGACAGAGGCACTGGAGGGGGGACTGGAGGGGATAGGCAGGCGGCTGCTGTGAGAAAGGGCATGGTAGGCGGCATGGCTGCAGACAGAGGAGGGCCTATGGCTGCAGCTTCAGAAGCCGTGGGAGGCTGGAAGCCGGGACAGGCATGGCAGCACTTGCATTTTACGTGTCTTGGATAGGTAGAGAAAAGCCAGGAAGGGACAGCAGTGGACACGATAAGGCTAATGATGTAGGCTGGGTGAGCAATGGTAGTGGCTTGATTTAGGGTGATGGCCAACAGATGTGCAGGCAAGCGGTTACATTCAAAGATATATTTTGGAGGAGCAGTCAAAGGTGCTGCAACAGAGAAATTACAGACAGCTTCTGGGTTTTGACTGAAAAACAGGGTAAATATTGGCTGCCATTTATTGAGACAGGATAGATTGAGGTACAGGCAAGTTTGGAGGAAAATCAAGAGTTTGTTGAGAACATCTGTGTGGACCTGTTGAGCAGGCAGCTAGAAATACAACTAGTCCCTGGGGGAGAGGTAATATTCACATTGGTCCCATCATCTCAGACCCTCCAGGGAGTCTTGAGAGGAAACCCACTCAGAGCTGCAAGCGCTCGGCCCTCCTGTATCCACAGCTCATCTCCAGCCTCAGACCCCAAGAATTCTTCTGTGCTGACTCATTTGCATCTCTGCCCACATCTTTTTTTCTCTCCCTCTTTTTCTTTTTTGTACATATATCATTCCTTTTGCTCAGATTGTTTTCTGTCCCACTAGCCACTCAGCAGTCACCCCACACAGTTGGCTCAGATGCCCTTCAGCCCAACTACCATCTCTACACACACCTCTGACATAGGCACCAGAGCACCCAGGGCACTAATTACTGAGTGAACTTGGATGGGTTGCCTAAACTTTCCAAGTCCCAGTTTCCTCATCTTTAAAATGAGGATAATTATACTATCTACTTCATAGGGTTTACAGGAGAATTAAAAGAGGCCTTATGGGGCATAGTGCTTACAACATTGCCTGGCATAGATGAAGCACCATACGAGCCATTAAAGATCATTATAATATCATACTCTTGTGTAATTATTTTCATGTTCATTTTCCCTGGAAAATATGAGCCCTTGAATGAAGTTACTGAGCTTTTCCTCTGTGCTTCTGGCACACATGAAGCCCCATTAATTGCTCCTAACATGAATGAATGAGTTAATGAATGAAAGCAGCATTGGGCTCTAATGGATTCTTCTTCAATGGGATTTCTGTAATTAGAAGGTCTTCCCTGTGAGTGAACAGAGTTCATCTGATCCACCACTCATCAAATCAAGAAGTTTTGGGTGATTCACCTATACTAGGTTATGATATTTTTGTTACCATTCAGTAAAAGTCCCATCAGTACCTTTGGATCAGGCAGACATGGTCCAAAAGCCTCCAGCAGAAGGGTCTCTTCTCTCACAGCTTGTTCATAGTCTGCAAAAGACAGCTTCCCGTCATGGTCACGGTCCTGCAGGTGACCAGCAATGTGTCAGTCAGCACACAAAACACTGAAGGAAATACATGCTCTTTCATAGAAAAAAGTGCTAGACAGGGCAGCGCCGATGGCTCAAAGGAGTAGGGCACTGGCCCCATATGCTGGAGGTGGCGGATTCAAACCCAGCCCTGGCCAAAAAAAAAAAAGTGCTAGACAGCTAGAGATTAGATAGTGAAATTGAAGAGAATTTTTAATATTAGAATGAAGAGCACAATTGAAGTGTTTTATTTAGCCAAATAGGACACTTAAATTATCATATTTTCCATTCCTATTTCTTGCTGACATCTGGCCTATAAATTTCAATATAAAACTCTAAACTACCCATAATTACCATTTTCTTGAGTGTTATTTCAACCAAGTCTTTAATTCCTTCATCAGGGTCTTCTTCAGATGGCTGTTTGAGAAGGCTGTTCTTTAGCATGTGAAACATTTCCTCCTTTGAAATGAATCCATCACCATTCAAATCAAACACTTCAAAGCAATCTTTAAAAAAAAAAAATGATGAATTTGACCCTATCACTAAGGTATATACTTTCTCTCATGAAGTTTTCATGGCCAAGTTCTATCTTGTTGATATTCTGCTGACCCCAAAGGTCTTGATGCAACCTGATTAGTAAACATTAATGTACACTGAGTATATTCAACAGTCCTTAGAAAATGTTTCTTCCACTCAGATATAAAAAAAGCATACCAAGGAACAATAACTTGAGTATATTCATCATGAACTCATGGAAAGTTTATTGAAATATGACTCATAAACAGAGTTCATCAAAATTAACTGAGTATTAATTAAGAATCAGAAACATTCTCCAGTTTTATGGTTACAATTCAAGAAATGAAATATGTAAAATAATATGTAAGTGTATATGCATATAATTAGCATTCTTCTTTGGCATAAATTACTCCTCATTACCAATGGATTTTTGTTTTTATTAACTGTCTTTTAGCCATTATTGACTCAAAATTCACTTGATAAAGAAGGTGAACAGGAATTTGAACCAACCAACCAAGCAACCCACCTATCCACTTCGTTGATTGAGTTGGAAGGCATTGACTTAAGTGCCCTAGGAAGTTAGTCAGGATGTACAAACAGACAGGGTAACCTGCAATCTTACATTTCATTTTTTCTTCCAAAGATCCTCGAAGAAACAGTGATAATCCATTAATCCATTCTGTTACACTCACACAGCCATCATTGTCTTTATCGAAACCTCGGAATACTAAAGAGAGGGGCGCCATGTAATACTCGTGCTGCATTATGATTCTCAGTGATGTATCTACATCAGCATTACTTGCTTTTAAAATTTAGAGAAAACTTCAGGACCATATAATTCAATGTTCTCATTTGACAAAAGACAAACTAAGTCATTGTAACATTAGGAAACTCTTTTATTCAAATACTCAAATTTTCTGTTCATGTTTTGGGAACAAAGTTAAGTTCCAAATGTATAAATATATTAATGAGTAGATAATAACATATTGGTATAAATGTGCTAATTATATCAATTAGATATGTTAAATACTTAATATAAAATATTATTTTATATTTTGTTACTCAAGAAAAGTAATGCCATTACATGGTAGATAGGATTATATCTTATTTTTTATTGATATATTTTCTTTGACATAAGAAAATTTAAAAATACTTTTAAAACTATTTATTTATTATTAGGTTTGCTAAGTAGACATTGATATGTTTGAGGTTTTCTGCTATAAAGAGAAGGAAACCTAGTTACTCAATACAACTTTGTTCTCTTCTTAAATACATAAAATAGAGAGGATGACTTTGCAAATTAAATGTTCATATTAATGTGAAATTGGGAATGAAGACATTAAGCTTCCTGCCAAGAGCATGTCCAAACTCCAAACTTTTTTATTAGCTGTGGCTGGATTTGGCCTATTGTGTGTCTCTTACCTCTGTCCATTATCATGTCGTCTGTCATTCCAAATGTCACGTGTAGGATGTTTCGAAATGCATTACGGTCTAGTCCCAAGACTGTACCTTGCCGCTCTACACCTTCTCCCACCAAGTTATAAAAAAGCTTTATAAGACAATTCACTTCAAATTTATTAACTGTGAAAGAATAAAATTAAGATACAACAAAAATGCATGTTTTTTGTCTTTATGTCCCAACTTAAATGTTCCATTAATAAAGTTATAGACAAACAACATCAAAGACATCAAATATGGAGTTGTCAATAGAATACGTTCCTGTTTTAAGCTTCATGATGCTTAAGTTACTAGAAGATGGCCACAGCTACGTTAGCCACTAAAATAAAAGTAGCCTTCCCGCCAGACAGAGTTGTCATGTTCAGAATTAGAGAAGATAAGATTAAGTAAGTTATTAGAATAATGATTGTAGTGTCATATCCTAAACTGTACAAGGCTAGTAGAAATAAGATTCAAAATAAGAATGATAAAGCTTAAGAATGGGAACTTTCTTTCAGCATTTTGATTCTAGGTATTTATTAGATTTACAATGTTCCTTTTCCTTGGAAATAAATACTAGGCTCACAAAAACTAGGTAACCATTTTCATTGCACTTTAGCCTTAATGAATTTGTTAGCCAGATTTTGGAAATCAGAATAACTTATTTTCCAGTAAAGAAAGCTTTTATACATATTGTAACACCCCAAGTGGCTCCTTTTGAGAATTATACAAAAATTAACACGCAGTTTATTCAGAAGTAATTTGGAGAGAGGAAACTTTTATTTAAAGGATATATATAAACATGAATACTGGCCCACACACATAATTGCAGAAAGGATGGCGGTCAGTCATAAACACTGAGTTAATTATTTGTGTTCCAACCCCCACTTGGTGTGTCAGTGAAAGGGTTGCTACCGGGTCTTGAGAACATAAAAGTGAGTTGAAGTATGGGCAGGAGATAAGGAAAATTTGTTTCAAAACCAGACAAAATTATGGTTGACTCTTTTTAAAATCATGAGGACAAAACCTGTGTGCATATAACAGGGGGAAGCACATCGGGATGGAGAAATCGCACTTCGTCCTGTAGATCAGGACAAACTTGAGTGTGATTCTGGTTTTAAGAAACACATTTTAAGAGAAACATTTTGAGAAACCACATTTTGAAAACTATGAAAAAGCAAAGATTTTAGTAAATAAATAGTAGAGAAGAATGTAATGGTTGTGATTTTTAAAACAGCTGTTAGTCACTGGAAAATTGTATAGTGGTTCCTCAAAAAAACCCCAAAACACATAATTACCATATGATCCAGTAATTCTACTACTGAGTACATACTCAAAAGAATTGAAAGCAGGTACTCAGACACTTGTACACCAGTCTTCAAGGTAGCATTATTCACAATAGCCAAAAGCTAGATGCGATCCAAGAGTCCATTGATGGGTGAATGAACAGACAAAATGTGGGACATTCCTACAATTCAATATTAGTCAGCCTTAAGAAGAAAGAAAATTCCGACACATACTATAACTAATAGTACTAATGGATGAACATTAATGGACATTATGCTGTGTGAAATAGACCACACAGAAAGGACAAATATGATTCCTCTCATGTGAAGTTCTTAAGGTAGTCAAAATTACATAGAGAGAAAGTAGAGTCAGGAAGCAGAAGAGTTACTGCCGGGGGCTGGGAGGAGGAATAGGGGCTGGGCAATTAGTGTTTACTGGGCACAGGGCTTCAGTTTGGGAAGATGAAGATGTTCTGCAACATGGATGGTGGTGATAGTATACAACAATGGCTAAAAGGGCAAATTTTATGGTGTATATATTTAACCACACACACTCCTCTAAAAATAAAGAGCTGTTTGTTAATAATTGGAGAAGAAAGGCCTACACAAAGAATCGTATACTCTATTCAGGAAATGCTAGTAGATGTGACATTAATTAGCCATTTTACTATTTCAGCTAAAATAATTTTAAAAATTAGTTTATTACCCGCTATGTCAACAAGAAAGAAATTTTTCTTTTTTTTCTTGCAGTTTTTGGCCGGGGCTGGGTTTGAAACCATCACCTCCAGTATATGGGGCCAGCACCCTACTCCTTTGAGCCACAGGCGCTGCCCTGTCATAAGAAAATTTTTTCTGCTAAATGTTTCTTACATTCTAGAATAAAATACTAAATAGAATTAAGGAAAATTAAAGAATGGGTTTTTACCTTTTCATAATGCTCTAAATGTGTCCTGTGACTCATATCTGTGGAATGGTGGATTAACTAGACTCTCTCCTAAAATGCTTTACTCTTCTCAAATTCTACAAAATCTGTCCATTTCATCCTAGTAGCATTATTATCTTGCAACTAAAAGAAATTTAACTTGAAGAGAAAGGTCCCCTGTTCAAAGAAATTTAAAATTATTATAATGTCCATGGACATTATAATTATTTTATTTTATTTATTCAGTTTTTTTGAGACAGAATCTCAAGCTGTTGTCCTAGGTAGAGTGCCTGTAACTCAGCACATGTAGCTCAAGCGGCTAAGGCACTGGCAGGTTCAAATCCAGCCCGGGCCTGCCAAACAACAATGACAACTATAACCAAAAAAATAGCTGGACATTGTGGCGGGCACCTGTAGTCCCAACTACTTGGGAGGCTGAGGCTAAAAGGATTGCTTAAGCCCAAGAGTTTGAAGTTGCTGTGACCTGTGATGCCACAGCACTCTACCAAGGGTGACAGCTTGAGATTCTGTCTCAAAACAAATAATAATAATAAAAATAAAATCATTATAATGTCCACAACATAACTATTTTTCTAGAAATCAATTAGTAATCAACATTTATAAGGCTCATTTAAAAACTTTTATGCAAAGAGAAAATCAAAAGAGTTGACTGTTTCCCCTTGCATGGTACACTTAGATTTAAAAATATACACTCACTTTCAATCATTCACAGAAGGTTTGTTTGTGATATAATCAAACTTATTGAACAGGGACAAAATTAAATTTAGTGTTGTGTACAGGAGATACTGCATTGTGTATGAATATTTATCAAAAATGTTTACTAGATGTTGTAGGAGTATCTGATCTTCTCTCAGAAATGAAGATGTTTTAAGAAAAATAATTCTAGAGCAAAACTCACCAGATTAAAATAGCCATAATAATACCTTAAATTACAGGATGCCTTTTTCCCCTAAGAATTTTCAGATGCTTATATACACCACAATTTTGATTTATGTCACCAACTCACCAAGAGAGCCTTTCTTACCACTCATTAAATCAAAAAAGAATGATGGTTAGACGGCATTAGATTCTGTAATCGCCAGAACTACATTAAAGTATGTTTATTCCTCTTTCTTTGCACAATAGGGGTGTTTCAGGGATCATGGGTTCTCCTGTTTATTCAAGTGGCACTAGTTTTGCAATCAGCATTCAACTTCTAAGCTTGCTTACCAAACAATATTTTCCTCATTTAAACCATATTTATGATTCCTTTGCCCAACTGCAGTTGTTTTCCAGTCTGAATATAATTCTAATTTTTCTTTCAAATTTCTAGGACCACCTTTTCAAATGTGAGATTGGAGAATGCACCTTTAATGAACACTCATCTTTTTCACCTGGCCACATCTCTTGGCCCTTTCAACATGGAAAGCGGAAATCTCAAGTTCCAAACGGGTTCTTTACCGTGCGTTTAGCTATGCTGAGTTCTGTGGTTTCCAAACAAATGTCCTTGCTCTGGGACGCAGGGCCAGGTCAACTTATGTTCCCTAACGCTGCTCAGAGCTGATGGCCATTTCCCCTATGGATCCCTTGTTAGCTTCTAGAACTTGGGCCTTCTGGTTCAATTGCTCTGCAAAGAGCTGGAAAGCAAGGTGAGGTGCATGGTGTATGTTTGTTGTTCTATTTTTCCTGGGTCTGCTGGTTTTAGTTTTTATCTGACACGCGTCTGAGGCTAAAACCACATGTCTGTGGCATCTACACCGTGATTCTATAACGTGAAGGTTTGAGGAGCAGGTCAGCCTCGCTGAGACCCCAGGAGCGTGCAGCCCGCCCCTCTCCCCGACTTCCACCTTCAGGGGTGGCTGGGGGTGTGTGGTCACAGAGGCCCCGGGGCACCGCAGGGGACCTTAGCATCAGGTGGGACCGAGACTCGGTGCAGCAGTCTCGGCCTGCCCAGGGCTCGAGTTCTACTTACAGTGCTTGCAGTTTTTAGTTAAGGTGTCCGTCAACTTCTGCAGCTTCTTGCGGTTCATTCTGGACATTCAGGAATATGGCGGCGGCGGTGGGTGTCTCGGGCGCTGGGCGGCTGGACCCTGTGAGCTCGGGAGCTGGGGCAACCCGGCGGGGGCTCAGCTACCCTGCGCGCGGCCCCAACAGCCGGCGTCGTCATGGCAACGGCTGGGTCGGCCGCCGATTGGCTGCCGGGCTGGGGCGTGCCGGAGGCATCCCCGCCCAACACACAACGTGGCCATGGCAACAGCCCTGCCGCCGCTGATTGGCTCCGCGGGGGGCACACGTGGAGCCGGCCGGGATGCTCAGCGCAGCTTGGAGGGTATCAGCCAGGCACCTTGCAGACTGTGTTCTGATTGTTAACGTTTAAATTTTAATTTGTAGTGCAACTGTGTTTTGGATTGACAGACCTCTGACTGCACCGCAAATCACCGAAGACTAAAAACAGGGTATTGCAAGCCGTGTGTGGGATGTTTCGGCTTCCCTACCTCTAGGGAAGACTAAAGATCTGGGAGACCTGGGCGAGTGTTGTGTAGGGGGACTTGGGGAAGAGTCGCAGAGCAGCAAGCGTGCTTTCCAAAGGGTGGTTTCCCCAGGCCTTGTGCAGGAGGGTGTAAACCTTACCGTCTGGACGGAGCCTCGCTGTTCACGTTAGTCCTTGTGCTGTGATGCCAGAAGGGAGTCTATCCCTAGACAGCCCTATCTTCAGGTTTTTAACATTTCTGAGAGCAAAGAAATTTGAGTGCAGCCACAGGTTGTCTAAGGAGGAGGATATGTTCTGAGAAATGTGTTATTAGGCAATTTTGTCCTTGTGCACCCATCATAGACTGTACTTACACAGACCAGACCTGGGCGAGAGCCTGCCGCGCACCCAGGCTCTCTGGGTAGCCTCTCACTCCTGGGCTACGGGCCTGCAATTACAGCACACTGCATTGGAAGAAGTGTTGTCTCTGGCCACACATTAAATACACAAACACCTATGAAAGCTGATAAGGAAAAACAATGGTCCATGATATCTTCATGATATCCTCCCGACAGATAAGCCAAAGAGTACTGACATGTAGTATCTCACAGTATTGGATACTCCTGCAGGGGGAATCTGAACAGAGAAAAGGTACAGTAAAAATACAGCACTATAATCTTAAGGGGCCACTGTCGTAAATGTGGTACAAGGTTTATGGAAATGTGATTATGTGTCACATGACTGCCCTCATCTCATTCTTTGGAGGTGGAGTTTGTCAGTAGAATTTGGGAAAAACTACTGGCAATTTTTAAACTAGTTAAAGAGGCAGTGTCCCAAATAGAAACAAGCTGGCAACTGCCAATTAGGCGTGCGGTACATTCCAACCTTGCTTTTATGGAAAATATCCCAGTACAATTGATCATTTTCTTATTTGAAAGACAGATTCTGTGCCTGCAAAGGATAGTACTTATACCTTTAAGTACTTTCTGCTTTTCTTACCCATGGTGGATTACCCTCTTGACTTAAGCTGGCAATAAAATGGGCTAGCTCAGCCAGGAGCATGAAACCTGCAGTGTTCTCCAGGTGCTTATTTAGCTTTGGAGGGGAAATGCCTCTGGAATGCAAACTAATTTGTTGTATACATACTGTCATCTTTAGACTGGAGGCAGAAAAATTCTGCCAACTGTGAGCAACAATCCAAAAAGAAATAATTCCAAAATTGAGGCCTCTGCTTTTGCATCACTGTTTCATTTGTCCTCGGAACGGAGGAGCTGAAAAAGTGGCTGTCAGTAGCTAATGAGGAAAGCATTGTCCCCTCTGATGCAGGCGGTTCTGTTGAGAACCACTTTCCGATATGCTGAATGGTCACCCTGCTGGTGTGCCTTAGGGAGCAGGGCCCCACTGTGGTCCCACATTATGGTGTGTCTGGGAATCTTGGGCACCTGCTGGGGGGCACTGGTGGGTCAGTCAATCAGTTATTACTTCACGAGTTTCAGGCCTAGGGCCCATCAGCTATGCTTCCTTAAAGTGAAAAAAAATGTAGGGGTGACATCTCAGACTGTAGAGACTAAAATAGGCAAATCTGTTATGCCAGGCAAACATTCCTTTGTAAAGAATGTTCTCTCTCATTCATCCTCCCCAGTTATTTCTTCCATGGTATTCTTTTAGGGAAAAAGTTCAAATGCATTGTTGTGTGAAAATTCCCTTTCCTAAGTGGGCTGCAAAGTTGGGTTTAAGGTCTTGCAAATCTTTGTCAGGCAAAGTGCAGTCTTCATTTGGCCATGTTTTGCCAATATGTGAGTAAACCAGAGCTCTCACTTCAGGCCTGTGAAGTCTGGGGACTGAATATTTGTAGACTAAGGAAACAATTGTAGACCTGAAGGGATCAGCTAATCATATACATATAAATATCAAGGAAAACTAGATTTTTATTTGCAGTTTTTTGTTACTTGTGCTGAATAGACAAAGAACTTCTTTCCCCCAAGGGCTTTCTCAGAGTAAGGCAATTAAGCCTGAGCGGTTACCTCATTTCAAATCAATCAATAATGGAATAATAATAAGAGTGTTTAATTCATATTGTACAAATTTTGCTATTCATGAAATGATCATAGGGCTTTCTAAACTCCAAGCAACTTCAAAATGAATAACTTTTGTAAATACACAAGTACATTAAAGTGACTATTTATGCTATAATATTTCCTTTAATTTGTGTGCAAAACAATCTTCCCTTTGACTCACCATTCTCTGGCGGGTTGCCATGAAAAATAGCTTGGACCTTGACTTGAAGAAAGTGTTTTCCTTAATGTGGCCTTTTTATGATGAAGGCCTTTGGAAGCTGTTTAGGATATGATATCATAGAATTGATCTCCAAGTATGTCACAAATCTATTATGAAATTGTTTTAATAAAAGGAAAATCAAAAGGTTAGTTACGTAATTTAAATTCAGTTTTATTAATTTTGTTTTGTGGAGATAGTGATAATAAATTCAGAATTAAACATGTCCAGCTCTTTGGTTGGTTGAACCTGCACTGCTGCCCTCTACTATATTCGCCTTTATTGCAATGCTGCAGACAAGCTGATCACTGCTGTCTCATTCAGGACTTCTGCATATTTTTTTTGCCCCAATCCATTCTCAGTGGCAGCTCTTCCAAGACCACTTTCCTCTTCCCTACGTAAAGTGAATCCTTCCTTACCAGACATGCTTTGCCTCAGGACTATTTTCTTTCTAGCTCTTGCTACTGTGTGGAATACCTTCATTCATTTTTTTCTAATCTCTCCTTCCCACTAGACTATAAATTACATGATTCATTCTCTCTCCCCTCCTGCCCCTCCTGCATTTAAGTCTAATTTAATCTCTGTATCTCTACATCTGTTTGTCATCTGTCTATACCTCTGAAGTTTAAGAGCACAGCCCATGTTTTATGGTCTGTATTAATGAAAAGTGGAGAAAGAATTACCAGAGTAGAGGTGAACCTCAGGTCCCCCTGAAGCACCTCCAGAGCTAGGCAGCGGAAACAAGAGCTTTCTTTTAAACCAAGCTTTATCTAAAATTCACAGTCAATATACCCATTTCTAGCCTCTATTATTATTATTTTTTAACTGTAATTGAGTAACTGATGGGTAGGTAAATTGCCTATTGTTTACTAAGGATAGGATTCATGTATCTTACATGTAATTTATAAAAGGGTCAATTAAGATATGACCTGTGATGAGCATTTAGATGATAGCAATGTCTGCAGGCTGAATAAAGAAGCTGGCTGGTCCATGCCTCAGGCCACTGACCAAGAAATCCAGCTGAATTTTTCTGGATTCTCTCCCACTGAGCAGGGGCCATGATCACCTGCAACCAGGGACAGGGCAACTGCGCTGTCTACATAGCTAGCTTATGGACAGAAACACCTGCCCCTTTGTAGTAGAGCCCAGGGATCCCTGTTGATACAGGGTTCCCCCAAAAGCTGGACAATTTTCCTAGGCTTGGGCAATTTCTTGAAGGGAATGTCCTGACCTTTTGCCCTGAGCTGGAGGGACTGTATTTATTTGTTTGTTGATAACACTCATTAATGTCGAAAATGTGTTTCTATTTGCTAAATCCTAGGCAAGCTTAATTCTCAAGAACTAATACCCCTAGATAAAGAGCCCAGGTAGAGACTCCCCACTTAGTCTTTCCCCCTGCCAGAAGCTCTGGTGCTTTTTACTTCTTCTGTATTCTTTTCTAATAAAATCCTATCTTACTAGGGCAGTGCCTGTGGCTCAAAGGAATAGGGTGCTGGCCCCATATGACAGAGGTGGTGGGTTCAAACCCAGCCCAGACCAGAAACTGCCAAAAAAAAAAAAAGAAAGAAAGAAAGAAAGAAAGAAAGAAAGAAAGAAAGAAAGAAAGAAAGAAAGAAAGAAAGAAAATCCTACCTTACCACTAATCTGTGATCCATGGGTTCATTCCTCTAATTCCTGAGATCAAGGACCTATTGAGGAGAGAAATTCCAGTAACATATTCTGGGTGCTTGTCCAGGATTGAAGATCTAGGGTAAGCAATAGGACTACTTACCTCTATCCTGTTTTTCTCTATAATCATAATGGAGACTAATAATTAGGGTGTTGTTTGCCCCTAAAAGTGCATAGTGTGGCTGTCGACCTCCAAGTCATAGGTGAGAGGCTGTTGGGGAATGAACTTCCTAATTCCCCTTAGCTCCAAAGAAAGGAACAGAAGGGGATGTTAGAAGGCTTCTGAACCCCTTTTGTAGCCACTCCTTTTTGCTGGTTGAGAGTCAGCAAACAGAAGTAGCACCCAGAGGTCCTGGGGTGCCCAGCAATCATTCTGCCCCCAGGGCACTGGAAGGCCTTCTGAAAAGGTGCTCTCTCAACTCTCACTGTCTGCTCTTGTCTTCCATGGTCCCAAACTTCTTCTGTTCATCTCTACAGACCCCTGCTGCTTTCTCTCTCTCTCTCTCTGTCTCTCTCTCTCTTTCTCCTTGCAGTTTGCATGTGTTGTTTGAATGTCGATAAAGGATCATTTTATATATTTAGTTAAGTTGGTGCTGGCTCTTTCCGGTATTTTTTGGATGTTGTAAGTGTGCTTTAGATATTGTAGATGTGTTGTAAGGTTCTTTTTATTGCCAAACATTGCGAAATTAAATTCAATTGGCTTTTTGCGTATTTGAGAAAAATCTGAACTATACTAATCATTAGAGGCCAAGAAGCTGGATCCAAACAAAGGATAAAATGACTCCTCTACATGGCTTCTCTGGGTGGCCAGGAGCTTGCAAAGAGAGGTCGGGGCAACCCCGACCCCCAACCCCCACTCCCCCATCCCCCCACCCCTCACTCCCCCCGCCCTCCACCCCTCTCACCCCTCACTCTCCCCACCCCCCCACCCCTCACTCCTCCCCATAGGCTACAGTTCAGTCTCTTCTTTAAAAGAAAAAAAGGGAAGAAAGAAAACCTTTAAAATGAATAAAGGCAGAGAAAATGATCCTGGGCATTAGATTTTGTTTTTTCCTGGTCTATTGGCATAAATGGAAAGGTTCAAAATCATTCTGGGTTTCTCTAAGACTTCACCCAGTTGTAGCTGGTTCTAATGCAAAAATTTCAGAGTGCCTCTCAACCCTGAGTTTAATTATTGTTACCTTACTAACATTTGGGGAAGAAAAGAGGGTAGAAAACATAGCAGTTAAGGACATGTCCATGACAGAAAGCCTATTTTCCTTTGTTACTGGGAATTTAGAAAAAATTTGTAAAAATTATACAGGGTTAAATGTGCAAGCACCGTACAGCTGTTTTCTCCAGGGTGGGGCTCTCCGCACTTTACTTGATACTCTGGGCAGGTGCAGAAAGAGGCAGAACTTACATCGGCAGGCTCCTTGATACCTGATTTCTCTGGCTGTGCTGCTGGCAATTAATAAGCACAGGAGAGCCAACAGGTACATAGCTCTAGCCCGGTAATTGTGGCTAAATCCAGACAAGCATGGAAGCCGGGGAGGCCACTCTCCTCAGGGATTCTTCCCCAAGCATTGGAAGGATGCTTCCTTTTGTTTGTCTGGAAGGCTTCCCGGGTTGGTCGGAGGACACTTTGACAACTCAGGAATACAAGATGGGATTGATTAAGACACTGGATGTTTGTTCTTTCCCACAGATGGGTAATGTTCTCATAGTGGTTCTCGAACTTCCTAATGCCACAACCCTTTAATACAGTTTCTCATGTTGTGGTGACCCCCAACCATAAAATTATTTTCATTGCTACTTCACAACTGTAATTTTGCTACTCTTATGAATCATAATGCAAATATCTGATATGCAGGATGTATTTTCATTGTTACAAAGGGGTTGTGACTCACAGGTTGAGAACTGCTCCCAAAAAGAATAACCAAGTAACATGTTCTCTCACCAAGAGAACTTTCATCAGGTGGGACCACTATGACTTCTAGGTACCTGACTATTTGGCCTGTGCTGCAGGAACACCCCACTGGGCTGTATTCTAAAATGTTGGGACATGTTTGATCCCTGGACGCTGAAGAAGGAATGTATGGTTTTCTTCTGCACCAAGGCCTGGCCGCCTGGCCTTAGTGTGGACTCTCTAATGGTGAACAATAACCACCAGAAGGTACTCTAAAATTATGGTAAACAGGAAAGGAAATGGTCTGAATTACTGACGTGCCAGCTTTCTTTTTTCTCAGAGACAACCCCCAACTGTGTAAAACCTGTCAGATAGATCCAGCTCTCCTGGCTGTAGTAACTTCCTCCAATGTCTAGGGATCCCTGAGACAGTGTCACCACCTAGTTCAAACCCGCCATCTACTTCTTCTGCACCTTCCTCTGTGCTTTCAGAAAACCCCAAGAAAGAACCTATTTCAAGAGTTTCTTCTGGTCCTTTTGGGCCCCCCAGAAAGCAACTGTACCCTTCTTTGTGTCCCTTCGTGGAAACCACAGGTGGTTAGAGGGGAAATGCATGGGTATTCATTCCATTTTTTTTCTGGAAGATTTAAAACAAATAAAGCTTGATGTAGAAAAATTTTCTGATGACCCAGATAGGTATACAGATATTCTTCAAGGGTTAGGACAAAGCTTTGGCCTCTCTTGGAGAGATGTAATGCTACTACTGGATTAAACTTTAAATGAGGAAAATGAAGTCTTTGATGAAGCTAGAAAGTGGGGTGATTTGTGGTTCATGGCCAATGCCAATGGCAGCTTGTCTTCTGAGGACAGTGACAGATACCCCACAGGAAGATAGGCAGTTTCCTTTGGGGATCCTGAATGGGACTTTGAGAGACAAGGTGACTGGTGGCATAAACAGTTTCTAACATGTATCCTGAAAGGTTAAAATTGATCCAAGAAAAAGCCTGTGAATTACTCTAAGTTGCCTATTATTTACCAGGAGCAAAATGAAAGTCCCTCAGCCTTTCTTGAGTGGCCTTAGAGAGGTGATGAGAAAAAACACTCAGTTGACACGTGACTCTTTAAAGGGCCAAATTATTTTAAAAGATATATTTATCATTCAGGCAGCCCCAGACATTTGATGAAAACTCCAGAAATTGGCTCTAGGCCCAGATCATAACCTGGAGAATCTTCTTAAAATGGCCACAAGGATCTTTTGTAATCAAGATCAGGAGGAAGAGGAAAAAAAGACAGAAGGAATTAAAAAAAAAAATGACAGCTCTAGTGATGGCACTCTGACAAATGGGCACCATTCAGGGTCAGAGGGAAGCCAGAGGAGCTCAGGACAAGTGCTTCCAAGGTGGTCAGACTGGCCACGTGAGGAGAGACTTCGCCCCACCCCACAGCACTACCTGTTGGGCAAGCCACCAGGCCTCTGTCCAGAATGCAAGGGTGACCACTGGTGGACAGCCTGTCCTCAGAGGTGAAAGCCTCCAAACTGGAATGAGAGTGCCTGGGGCAGATTCTCACGAGTCCAGCTTGTGTCATCACCCCTCAAGAGCCCTGGGTTTGCCTCATGGTGGAGGACCAGGAGACAGAATTTTTTCTGGACACTGGAACAACCTTTTCTGTACTCCTCTCTAACCCTGAGCTTTTATCCCCCAATTCTATAACTATACAGGGAATGGTCTGGAAAGCTGGTTACCAAATTCTGCAGTTGGGGTGACTGGCTGTTCTCTCACACCTTGTTAATCATGCCCGAAAGTCCTGCTCCTCTTTTAGGGAGGGAAATACTAACTGAAGCAGGAACAACCATTTGTATGAATATGAGACAGGAACCTATACTATGCCTTTCCTTATTAGAGACAGAAATTAACCCAGAAGTGTGGGCTACTGAGGGACAGGTGGGAAGAGCAAGATATGCTCAACCAGTCCAAATTAAGTTAAAGAATTCCACCATGTGTCCCAGTCAAAAATAATATCTTCTAAAAGCAGAAGCTAAGAATAGGCTAATACTTATAATACAAAATCTGAAGCAACAGAAATTATTAGTACCTTGCAATAGCCCATGTAACACTCCTATTCTAGGAGTGCCAAAGCCAAACAGAACTTGGAGACTAGTCCAAGATCTCTACATTATAAATGAAATGCTCATTCCTCTCCATCCTGCAGTTCCCAATACATATACCTTATTATCTCAAATCCCTGAAAAACCTTCCTGTTTCACAGTCTTAGATTTAAAAGATGCCTTTTTCTGCATCCCTCTTCATGAGAATTCCCAATATCTTTTTGCTTTTGAAGACCCTTCTGACTCCAACTTCCAGCTCCTGTCTTACCTCAGGGATTTGGGGACAGCCCTCACTTGTTTGGACAAGCCTTAGTCCAAAACCTGAGTTGTTTCCCATATCCCACAGGGACTCTCATTGAGTACATAGATGACATTCTTTTGGGAGCACCAGATACAGAGGAATGCCACAAAGCGACCCAAGCTCTACTAAGCTTTCTAACTGATGGTGGGTACAAAGTTTCCAAGGCTAAAGCCCAAATATGTGTGCCTGAAGTGCACTATTTAGGTTTCCAACTTTCACAGGGGGAAAGAGCTTTGGGCAAAGAAAGAGTAGAACCAATATTGATTCACCTTAAACCTTGAACTCTCAGACAGCTTCGAGGCTTCTTACAAATTACAAGCTTTTGCGGACTCTGTATTCCTGGATATAGTGAAATAGCTAGATCATGCTATTTTTTAATTAAAAATGCTCAAAAGGAGTGTCTCGTCACTCTAGAATGGGAACCATAAAACAGGTAGTAAGGACTTGTGAGGTATGTCAGAGAAACAATCCTTTAAATCACTAGCTCCCGCAACCACGCCAGGTATTCAAAAACAAGGTAGATATCCAGATGAAGACTGGCAAATAGATTTCAGTCATCTCCCTAAAGTACATGGTATACAATATTTGCTAGTATTTGTAGATACTCTTACTAATTGAGTTGAAGTGTTCCCATGCAGAGCAGAAAAGACCCAGGAAGTTGTAAAGGCTTTAGTACATGAGACTATCCCCAGGTTTGGATTCCCTTGGAGTTTGCAAAGTGATAATGCGCCAGCCTTCAAAGCATCTGTAACACAAGGAATATCTAAAGTCCAGGGCATAAAATATCATCTAGTTTGTTCTTGGAGGCCACAAATCCTCTGGGAAGGTAGAAAAAAATGATGATAAAATCAAAGAACTGTTATGACAGCTAACTCAAGAGACTCATCTCCCTTGGACTAAATTACTTTCCATTGTTCTCTGCAGAATAAGAAATTTGCCTCAAAAACTCGGTTGTAGTCCATTTGAGTTATTATATGGAAGGCCCTTTTTAACTAGTGATTTATTGTTAGATCAAGAAACTACAGCATTAGTAAAGCATATTACTTCTTTAGCTAAATTTCAACAAATCCTTAAGAACCTCCCAATTATATTTTCATATTCAACACTGAAAGAGTTTTTCTCTCCTGGAGATCTAATTGTGATCAAAACTCTTCCCTAACCCCAACTTGGGAAGGTCCCTTTGCTGTTATCTTGTCTTCTTCTACAGCTATTAAAGTTATGGGAATAAATTCCTGGATACATCATTCACGAGTAAAATCCTGGAACCTGCCACCTCCTACAGAAGCAGACCACGAAGAGAATCAACCACAGTTCACCTGCACTTTTGAGCCTAAAGAAAATTTGAAGTTATTGTTTGGAAACCAGCAAGGAAAGTGTTAACATACTTTTCCTTTGAAATCACTGACTTTATTATTTCCAACCTGACCCCAATAAAACTGTAATTAACCCCTTCCTCTCCCTCTTCCACCTTTGCCTTTTAATGTACTAATCAGATTTGTGTCCTTAAGAGATGATGATGTAATCAAGCCACACCCAGTAAAGATGGTTCTAGCCCAAGACCTGATTTGACCCTAACCCCCTGGATGGGCCTCCCTCCTGAGAAACCCTAACTGTCCCCTTCTATCATCCCTCGGTCCAACAGGAAGCAGCTAGATCAAGTCTTTATCCTTTTCCCCTAACAGTAGTTAGAGTTTCTACTCACAGAGGGAGAATTGATACAGGGTTCCCTCATTCAAGGCTGGACAGGGGACCCCAGTTTTCCTAGGCCTGGGCAATGTCATGAGGGGAATGCCCTGACCTTTTGCCCTGAGCTGGAGGGACTGCATTCATTTGTGGACAACACTCATTAAAATTGAAAATGTGTTTTATTTGCCAAGTCCTGGTCAAGTGGAATTCTCAAGACCTAATACCCCTAGTTAAAGAGCCCAGATAGAGGCTTCCCACTTGGTCTTTCTCTTTGCCAGAGCCCTGGTGCTTTTCTTCTGTATTCCTTTCTAATAAACTCTTATCCTACCACTGATCTGTGGTCCATAGGTTCATTCCCGTAATTCCTGAGATCAAGCACCTACCGAGGAGAGAAATTCCAGTAACATTGTGACATTCTGGCACTAATCAGGGGGTTCTGTGGAACCCCACCCTTCCTCTACAGAGCAGGTCCTGGACTCTACACAGACCTGGCCCTCTGAGCAGTGCTAACCAGAAAATAATCTGGACCAGGTCTAATGTTTGCAATGGGGTCCTTCAAATCACATGCTCCAACTCCATAGTTCTTGGGCACTCAAGAAAAAGAAGCTCTCAGAATTGCCTATCCCCAAATAATTTTGCCCCTTGATTTTTGTCTAGCCTGTCTAATCCTTTCCCTTGTTTTCACCAATACCTATCTTCATTTGTGAACAGTCACCTAACATACTGCATTTCTGTACAAGGCCGCGTTTTCACAGCTATTCTCTGTGCCCGCGACTCCTCTGAAGATGTCGCTGTTTCTGCAGATGCTCTCCAGAAAAGCTCACTCCTTTCCTCATATCTGCTCACTCCCTCCAGACCTGGCAGTGTAGGCCTGGTGACTCCATTCCCTGCTGCATCCCTGCTCCATCCACCCCTGTACCTTGCCTGCGTCCTGCACCAGTCTGCCGTCTTTCCTCTGTGCTTTTCCAAACCATCTTCTGAGTTGCCAGAGTAACCCAACCCAGTCTTCCTCCTGCTTAAAATTTCAATGACTCTCCATGCCCCCAAGGTAAAACCCAAGCCCTATAGCATGCTTTCACGGTTCTCTAAGATCTGGCCTCTCCCAGACTTGAAAGTTTCTTTTCTGAACAGTTCCTGCATGTGGAAGGGCTGGAGCTCCAGCAGCTGTGTTAGACTTTGAGGCATGGAAGCTGGAAGGGGCTGTGTCTCTCAGCTGTGGGGTCGCCTCTGTAGGAGTTTGAAATTAGCTTCTATTTCATTTATCCCACTGATATTTGGGGGGGTTTCAAATACTTTCATTTATGCTTAATGCTACAAATGCAAACTGTAAAATGAGAAAGCTATACATCATTGTCTTTAAAGGTCCTTCCAGTTTTATTACTCTAAGATAGAACTGAAGTTGATACTCCTGTGTTCTCACTGTCCCTTCACTAGGTTGAATTTTATGAAAGTGTCAGCATTTTAGCATTTTGGCCTTCAAAAACCTGCAATTTTATGTCACCCTAACGCATGGTTGCATCTTTTCACATGTGCTCATTATTTCAGATTGTCTACTGAAAGCTAAGACTTTATCTGCAAATCTAGAGAAGGTGCATTATCCTTCAGCCACTCAAATTCCTGGTGATTTCCATTCTAGATTTATCATGTGCTACAGAAGGGAGCTGGGAGGTTTCATTTTCCAACTTGTCCCCTGTGTGGGTGGGAAATATGAACTGGCTGCCCGAGGGGCAGACACCTCTCTGCTCTCACTGCCCTGGGGGCTCCACCTCACTCTGGGGGCTACTGGCAGAGAAGCCCGGGTGAATGTGTGTGTGTGTGTATATATGTATATGTATATATATGTGTGTGTGTATATATCTGTCTTTTCATTAAAATTAATGTTGCCAACCAAGCCAATCTGAGCACACTTTGTCTAGCACTTCAGAAATGCAACTGTGTTTAAAGAAAACCCTTTTCCTGCTCTGATGTACAGTTTTGTTTTGAGACAGAGGCTGACTCTGCTCCCCAAGCTAGAGTGCCATGGCCTAGCCTAGCAATCTCAAATTCCTGGTCTCAACCAATCCTCCCGCCTTGGCGTCCCAGAGTGCTAGGATTATAGGCAGGAGCCAACACATCTAGTGGCCCTGCTGTAATCTTTAACACGGTGTTACGTGTAGGGGGATTTAAAGGGAATTTTTTTTTTTTTTTGTAGTACTAGAAACACTGGCCAATTAAGCAAGGTAATTGCATATCCCTAACTGTAGAAAGACTTTGGTCAGCATTGTTGTCTTTGTGCATTTATGAATCCATGCTCAATCTTATTTCTGGGAAGACTTTTTTTTGGTCTGGTCTGGAGGGAGTGAGCAGGTATAAGGAAATGAGTGACCTTTTCTGGAGAGCATCTGCAGGAACAGCAAGGGTTTTGTTTGTTTGTTTTACACAAATCCCAGGATCAAGTTCTGTGAAGCACACTTATTGTATCCCTCCATTCATTTAAATACTTGTTTTGAGTTCACGCTGTGAGCAGAGGTGTCACTTCAGGTATCCATGAACTACACCCCAGTTCCCACCCTTTATGTTGGAATGTGGGTGAAGAGGTGTGTCTGCAAGTCTGGGAAGACTGGGATCTGAGGTGTGTGGTTCCAAGTTTCAGTTCAGTCCCTAGGACAGGGGACATGCCAGTCACCACATCACTTCCTAAAATCCAGAGTGAGAGGACTCAATTTCCCTAACAAAAACCCACAAAAGAGTTTCCTGTGTATTTTACATGGTTTATAGTTTTATCATTTACATTTAACTGTCTGGTCCATTCAGTTAATTTGTGTACATGCATAAGGTGAGGGGTGATTTTCATTACTTATATGGTGAGCCAATATATATGTAAGATGACCCATTTTCCATTGAGTCACACTGGCAGTTCTGTCAAGTGGCTGTTAAGTGTGGTTTAGTTTTGAGCTCTCTATTCTGTTCTATCCATCACTGTGTCCATCCTTCTGCCAATATCACATTATCTTGATTTCTATAGTTTTATTGTAAGTCTTTAGATCCCATAGTGTAAATTCTTCAAAGTATATTTTAAAATTGTTTTGACTAATCGACAGCCTCTTCATTTCATACGAATTTAGAAATCAGTTTGTTAATTTCTATAAAAACTCCGCTGAGATTTTGATTTTGATTGCAATATATCTGTATAGCAATTTAAGCAGAATTTATGTCTTAACAATACTGATTTTTCTGATCGACGGGCATAATGTGTCTCTCCATTTATTTAAGTCTTCATTAGACTCCTGTTCTGAGGTTTCAGGTGTAAAGTTGTGCACATCTTTTGTTACATGTATTTGTAATATTTTTGATACTCATGTAAATGTGAAGCTTAATATAACTTTTATTGTTCTCGAGAGAGTGGCGTAATTGACATTTGTCTATTAATCTTGTATCCTGAGACTATGCCAAACTCATATTACCACTATTACATTTTTTTGTAGATTATTTAAGATTTCCTACATGGACGATCATGTTGTCTACAAATGAAGGCAGTTTTACTTCTTTCTTTCCTATTTGTGTAATTTTTACATTTATCTTCCTTCTTTGGCCTGTGGAAAACCTGTGGTTCAATGTGAAACAGAAGTGATACCAATGGTCATCCTTTCTTGCTCCTCATTTTTAGAGGAAAGAAAGTTTTTGTTTTTCTCCATTAAGTTTGATGGTAGACATAGGTTTTTCATAATGCTCTTCACAAAGATGAAGAAGATCCCATCTATTATTATTTTATTAATAAATTTACTTTCCATTATGAATGGATAGTGAATTTTGTCAAATATTTTCTGTATCTATTGAGATGATCACAGGTTGTTTTTTCTTTTAGTCTGTCAACACATTTTACATTTTTAAACTAAACCATTGGTCATAATGTATTGTCTGCTTTATATATTCTTGAATTCATTTGCTGGTGTTTTGTTAATGAGTTTTTCATCCATCTTCAGGAACATGGGTCCTGTAGTTTTGTTTTCCTATAATATGATGGGTTTGGGTATAAGAATAATGGTAACCTCATGAAATACATTTGGAACAGTTGCTTTCTCTTCTATTCTATTTACTGTAAATGTTTGTGTAACATTTTTAATTTCTTCCTTAAATTGTTAGTAAAATTAATCAATGAATTTTTGCTGCCCTGGAGTTTACTTCAAGGGAAGATTTTTTTATTTTTTTGAGACAAAGAGCACTATGGCATCATAGCTCACAGCAACCTCAAACTCTTGGGTTCAGGTGATCCTCCTACCTCAGCCTAAGTAGTGGGACTACAGGGGTCTGCCACAACAGCCAGCTAATTTTTCTATTTTTGGTAGAGACAGGATCTTGCTCTTGTTCAGGCTGGTCTTCAACTCCTGAGTTCAAGCAATCCATCCACCCCAGCCTCTTAGAGTGCTGGGATTACGTGCTTAAACCACTGCACCTGGCCCTAAAATTTTGATTTTTTAATGAATTAATGTATAGTAATTCAGATTATTGATTTCATCTTCAGTGAGCTTTGGTAGTATTAGTCTCTGAAACAAAGAATTTGTCCTTTTCATTAAATTTATTGTCTAAAGTTGTCATTTTACTTTTAATGAATGTAGGATGTATAGTGATGTCTGTGCTTTCGTTTTTATTATTAGTAACCTCTGTTTTCTTTCTTTCTTTGTGGTCAGTCTGGATAGAGTTTATCAATTCTATGAACCTTTTCAAAGAAAAAGTTTTGTTTCACTAATTTCCTCTATTGTCTTTCTACTTTTTGTTTTATTACTATTCTCATCTTCATTATTTCTTTCCTTCTGCTTAGTAAGGATTTACTTTACTCTTATTCTAGTTTTCCTATGACAGCTTAGATATTAACATATTTTTCCTCTTGTAGAAGAAGCACTTAATGTTCCACATTTTCCTCTATGCACAAATTAAGTTTTCACCCCACAAAACCGATAGGTTGTGTTTTTATTTTTATTCCTGGTACATCTGAATAGATGCTGAGCATGGTGAATCTTGTATTATTTGTTTTGGGCTTTTGCTTCTTTAAATGAGATTGGATTTTGTTCTTGCTCCAAGTTATGTTACTTGGGATCAGTCAGTTTCTTTGAGGCTTTCTTTCAAGCTTGGTTATGGTGAGTCTAGAGCAGCCTTCTTCTAAAGCTAACAGAGTCCCACACAGGGGTGAGCAGCTCTGAGGATTCTGCCTGATGTTACCACTAATGTCTCTTCAATCAGCCTTGTGAGACCATGGACTATTTCCAGCTCTCCGTGAGCTCTAGCCATGACTTTGCCTTCTCTTTTTTTGCTAATTGTTTCCCCAGGTCATGTATAATTTCCTCTCATGGTTGCACAGATCAGTATTCAGCCAAAAATCAGGATGACCCCTCTGCCATGCAGTTCCCCAGTTCTAGCCTTCTTAGCTTCCCTGAACATCCACCTGTCCCAAATCACTGTCTCTGTCCTTCCACTGACAGCGCCACCTCCAGGGAGTAAGCTGCCATCACTGCTGACCGAGTCCCTGGTTTCTCTTCTCCCTGCGGCCCTCTGAGTCCTCTGCTGACTTTAGTCCAAAGTTTGAACCATTTCATCTTTTTCCTGTTGTTTAAGCTAGGAGAGTAAATCTGATTCTTGTTAGTTCACTTGGGCCAGAAGCAAAAGTCTCATTATATTTTTTTAAAAAAAGAAAATTGTGTGTTAAGACCTTGAAGCCTAAAATTTTTGAAACTTGTAATAGAATAAGAACAGTTCTTTAATTTTATAATATCTTTATAAAAAGCTGCCTTTGTATACTTCTCATCATCTAAAACTGTTCTAGCCTCTGTACTTTCATGGTTTCATAATATCCCTCTGAGAAAAAATGTGTACATATTTCTAAATTGATATTTGTTTAGATCCTTACATGTTATGTACATTCATGCACATTTATTCTAAGTTAATGTTTACACATTATAAAGTATACATATGGAAATATAAGAGGATGAGACATAAACATTTAAAATGTTATTTTGGTCTTTGGTTTCCCCAAAAATATTGCCTAGTGAGTCATATGATTAAATGTGCTTTGCATTTCAACATCAATTTTAAAATCAACTTGCCAGTTTTTAGGTGAAGTGCCTGCTGGGGTTATAATTGGAACAGCATCAAATTTATTGATTAATCTTGAGAGAACAGAGACCATAATATTGAACCATCCTGTGTGTGTGCATGAGACAGTGCTTTTATTTCACTCTTCTTTAGTTCTCTCAGCAGTGTTTTGCAGTTATAAACAATGTATTCCTAAGTGCTTTGTGTTTTTTATGCTATTATATATGTAATTCCTTTTAAAAATTCATTTCCAATTATTTATTGCTAGTACATGTATATAGTAGCACAATTTGTTTTGTGTCCTTTGTATTGTGCAAACTTGCTCACTGCTGTTCACTTACTAGTTCTAGTAGCTGTTTTATAAATTCCTTAGGACTTTCACGGAGGCAATGCTACCGTTCATGAACAGTGACAATTTTACTTCTTCCTCTCCACACGTGATGCTTTTGTGTCTTCTTCTGGTTCTAATGAACTGTTGAGATGATTGGGTGCAATGTTGGAGAGGAATTGTAAAAGTAGAGATCCTAGCTTTGTTCCTTCTGTCAGAGGGGATGTGTACAACATGTCACCATTAAATATGATGCAGGCTGCAGATTTTTTCCATTTCTCGAGGAGTGTTTATTATCAGTGAGCCATTGCTGAAGCAGCACAGGTATCTGCAGGCGGCAGTTACGTATCATCCGGAGTATCCACAGATCCGAATCCTTGTCTTGTGGAAAAAAAATGATGCACAACTTACTCTTTATGCCAGGTTTTTGATACTCTGCCATGCTATGATCAGCAAACATCAATATGGCACAAAATAGGCACCTTGTTTTTATTAAATTGCCTGACTTTGTTTACTTTGGATTTAGTTTCCTTACTGAAGTAATTTGCCTATGAATTATGCAGTATATTCATTTAATAACCTTACCCAGTGGTTTTTGCTTTGTTTTGTGATTATTCTGGTCAAAGCATCACTTTTTCAGTAAAATGTTTTTATTTATGACTTCCTTTTATGTTAGAATATACTTACTTTGACATATTTGTCCTTTAGAGGGTCACAACATTTTCCTTTCTAAAACAAAATTGATCAAAAGTTGTAAGATTAGACATGTTGGAAATCTGTGAGGACAGTTTAAAGCATGTCTTTGATTTTCCTCTGATTCACGTGGGAGACACATTTCTCAGCCCTTTCTCACCAAGACGGGACAATACAACCTGGGTTCAGACGAATGGGATGTGAGCAGAAGAAAGAGAAGTTGTGTGCAGGCCCGGCCACACGATGTTTGTTGACCTTCCTGCTCTCCTCTCTGCTGCTGGCAGCAGGGGACATTGCAGGGTGTGGCCCAGGATGTTGGGAGCGTGGGTGTGCAGTTCGTCCTCGGAGGACAGTCCCTCAGGACAGCTGTGGTCAGAAGGTCCTCAGTGGACACCCAATAAGTAAGAAACATGTATTTATTCCTTCACAGCATTGGGGCTCGTTACAGGTGTTGATCTTGGGTAGTACATATATGTATAGCAAAATAGTGTAGAAAATCTTCCACTTGGGTGACAAAATGTGCTACTCCCTCTTTTAAGGCTTCAAATAAATGGACTTATTTTATATGCATCTCTTAGAAGTATTTGCTGGCAAATTGTGACGGTTAATTTGAGGTCTTGACTCGACTAAAACGTCTCTAGAGAATGCCAACAGCACTACTGCTGGGTGTGTCTGTGAAGCTGTTTCCAGAAGACACTGGCATGTGAGGGAGACCGAGTGGGGTTGGTCTTCCCTCCCCGTGGCAGGCACCAGCCAATCCACCTGCCAAGAGGCGGGGCCTCAATCTCTCATTCTCTTTTGTGTTTTCTCGTCCTTCCTTCTTCCGTCTTGGGATGACCAGCAAGGCCCTCACCACACGCCCTGGCTACACAGGAGCCAAGCCTTGGACTTCCCAGCCTCCAGAACTGATAGCCAAATGAATTTAGTATCTTTATAGCAACACAAAATGGACGAAAACACAAACAAATGATTTGTACAGTGTTGACATATTTATTTCTGTATTATTTCAACAAGTTCGTGGCAGTAGGAAGAAGTGTTTTCATAAAGCTACTTGGAATTTCCTTTTTTGCTATTAAGTCAGACATCATAAGCAAGACGTGCAAACATTTATCACAAAGATAAAAAAGTTTTACAATATTTACAATTGTACAATGTTAAGTAGTAAGGAGTTAAATATTTTTCACAAACTATAAAGACTTTATATTTTAGATACTTTTATCTTACTAATCATCCTATCATTAGTTTGTATTTTATTTATTTATTTATTTATTTTTTATTGTTGGGGATTCATTGAGGGCACAAATAACCTGGTTATATTGACTGCAATTGTTAGATAAAGACCCTCTTACAATTGTGTTACAACCCCAGAAGGTGTACCACACACTGTGACCCTCCACCCTCTCGCCCTTCCCTCTCTCTGCTCTCCCCTTCACCCATCCCCCACCAGGTATTAGGTCATCAACTGTCCTCAAATTCAAATTCAATTCTTATTTGAATGTCCTCAATTCAAATAAGAATTGAGTACATAGGATTCTTGCTTCTCCATTCTTGTGATGCTTTACTAAGAATAATGTGTTCCACTTCCATCCAAGTTAATACAAAAGATGCAAAGTCTCCATCTTTTTTAGTGGCTGAATAGTATTCCATGGTGTACATATACCACAGCTTGTTAATCCATAAGGAAACAGCCTAAATTCGTTTATATCTTAAATCACAGTGCCCACTTGGTTCACGTTTCCTCTTCAATGATACGTTTGTAATGCCATAAATCAAATGGTATTTCTATTAAATCTGTATGTCTTGAGGGCAGCATCTGGCGGGACTGGCTACATCATCTCTGGATTTACTGCACATGTTCATGGCTAGCTTTGCTGAGAGAGGAAAGGGGCGAGGTGCTGCCATTCTCTTATTGACAGTTGGTGCTTTGCGTGTTAGTATTACCCACTACTCAGGGTTTCTGAGAAGGAATAAATTTAACCTACTTGTCCTTTTAGACAGTGTTGGTTTAGTTAAAACTAGATAATTTAATATATAAATGAACTTACTCAGGCTCATAGTAACTGCAAGCTCCATGGTATTCTAAAAACAAATAAAGGAAGGCACTACAATCACCTCCTCCAGTCACCCCCCTGATACTTGTCATAGGCACCAGTATGACCTGCATGAATGTCTCTCCAAAATGCACATGTTGAAATCCTAACCCTCAATGCAACTGTGTGTGGGGTGGAGCTATGGACGGTAATTAGGTCGTGAGGGTAGAGACCCCATAAACGGGATTGGTGGTCCTATAAAAGTGACTCGGGGGAGGTCCCTCACCCCTTCTGTTATGTGAGGGGACAGTGAAAAGAATGTGAAGCAGGAAAAAGACCCTCGGGAGATGACAAATGTTCCCAGCCCCAGAACTGTGAGTAATAAATCGTGGTTGTTTGAGCCGCCCAGTCTGTGATGTTTCGTTATTGTCACCTGAGTGGGATAGACAGATAGGACTATTCACACGTCAGTGCATGTTATTTTGAGATTCTGACTTAGAATATACTCCAGAACTTAACACAAAATGAAATAAAATACCCGACTCATTTCGATCTAATAACTTGTGGCCAGGAAATTCTCAGTGCTCTGTGAGGAGTGTTGCCGCGTTCTCTCTGTTACTCACAACACTGCACAGGTGTCACATCCCTCAACCCAGAGCCTCAGCTCCTACTGCAAGCAGGGAATGGAGATCACCTGCAAGAAACCTCTAAATTATTACTCCTTTTCGTTCTGTCCCGCGCAATCACATCTACCGTTCCCGCCTGTGTTAGGAAAAGAAACATTCGTGCTCCCTCTGACAAAGAGAGTAATTGTAATGTTCCCAAGAAGCATATACAATTCTCTTCAGTTTTTAAAGTGATGGCCAAGTGCGTTTTGGAATGATGTCCTTGATACTTTGGAAATCAGTATTATTTTTTTCCTCATTTCTATTGTTTTTGAGCATCTGCCTACTTTGACCTGCATTGTCTTCTGTGAGGTGATATCATGTCCTGTACTAAAGATATATCAAGTTAAACAATAAAAGTTCCAGCTAGAGCTTTAGTTATAATGACATCATTTGACATGCCAAAGTTGGGTTTAAATCTGTAGATTATTAGTTTCCCACAATTTTCTGGCTACCCACGGTCCAGCTCTTTAAGCCTCATTGGTGACGTAGCCTCAAGATCGTCGAGACCTTCAATTTCTCTTTCGCATTTCACCCTGAATTTACCATCTCTGATTCCTCATACCTATCTGCACAGTTTAGCTAAACTGAAGAGTTAGGGCCAAGAGATTCTTTACTTTAATAAAATACTGACTTTTGCAGGGGACACACAATGACCTTAATTTGTTTAGGGAGAGATTAGGAGGAATCGAATATATTTTTCTTCTTCATTCATCCTAGGTGTAATCCGTGCCTGATTGAGGTCAAGTTTTTAGCTTGGTTGATCTAAAAGTCTGTTATTAAAACTCTGGCAGAGAACATGTGACTGTTTGAGAGTCTCGGTAGGCAATGCGTCATGGTACAAAGGCTGAAGTTGTTTCTGCTTCTTTCCCCACAGTATTCAGCAAGTGGAAAATGTGTATCAACTGACTCTGTATCAATGAAATCTCACAACTGATGTGTCTTTTTAAGTTCCCCTGAAGCAGTACCATTCAATTCATGGCTATACAAAATAGAGTGTGACCAATGGTGATTTCAGAGGGCATAGTTCACAAGGCAACTACTGTAGGTGATTTAGGGGAGAAAGACTAAAGCACCCACGAAGCAGAGTTGTTTTATAATCATTATGACATTAGCTGATTTTCTGTACCTGGCTCTGATGTATTGAGAAGTAGGCTATGCAGGCTATAAGTGCGAGTATTGATAGCTTTAGAACCAAGAGGGGAACCAGTAAATCTTGGTACAAAGAGAATAATTTAATGTCTACTTGGGAGCCACCAATAGCTCCTTGTTATAAAGATTCTCAGAGATTGCTCTATGCTGCAGCAAGCAGATTGGGACTCCTATGACTTCAAATTCAGTCCAAATGTAAAAGTTGTCTTCTTTTACTGGCTGGTGGTCTTTAAATAAAAACTGAAGCTGCGTTGTAAAAGCTTTTCTGTTGATTAAGTCATACAGGGTTTCCTGGTTTGGGTTTCAAGTTTTTATTTATAATTTTTTTTTTTTGTATAAATGTAAGGGGCACAAGGGCAATTTTTTTTTTTTTTTTTTTTTTTTTGTGGAGACGGTCTCACTCTATTGCCCTCAGTAGAGTGCTGTGTAGTCACAGCTCACAGCAACCTCCAGTTCTTGGGCTTAAGCGATTCTCTTGCCTCAGTCTCCCAAGTAGCTGGGACTACAGGCGCCTGCCACAGTGCCCAGCAAATTTTTGATGCTGTTCAGCCGGGGCCAGGTTTGAACCCACAGCCCTCGGTAAATGGGGTCGGCGCCCTACTCACTGAGCCATAGGCGCCGCCCACAAGTGCAATTTTGTTACACGGATTTGTGGGGTAGGAGTGAAGGCTGAGCTATTAGTGTATTCATCACCCAAATAGTGTACATGGTACCCATCAAGTAATTTTTCATTATTCACTGCCCAGTTTCAAGTTTTTAAATGTCTTTGTGTCAATGTCTTTAGTTTGAATTGTTGATGTCTATCGTACAACATATTAAAACTTATTTTTACCATTGTAGGCGTATGTATCAACATTACCAGGTAACAATTAACCA
Source organism: Arctocebus calabarensis (assembly GCA_963573935.1). Lineage (NCBI taxonomy): Eukaryota > Metazoa > Chordata > Mammalia > Primates > Lorisidae > Arctocebus > Arctocebus calabarensis. Next base: position 134,778 of record CAUYON010149452.1, read on the forward strand.
AGTCATTCTTTAGATTAAACATTGGTTTATTTCAACGTTTCCTTTTGACTAGCAAACCTCTGGAGAGTGGAGTCACACAGCATCAAGAAGGCCACAGTTAAAACACTCTTGGCATAAGAATCTTCTATGAGGCTTTGCTTTGAAAGTAATGCAAGTAGTGGTTAAATTGTTGAGTTTCTTAGAAACAAATACATTTTAAAGCACTTTGTGAATTATTCTCTTAACAGTTGCTGAGAAATTGTTCCTTCATCTGAGCCACAGTATCCCCACAGTGGAACCTCTGCTCAGTGGGCTCAGGAGAGGCTGTTGCCACTTCCTTTCTGCAACAGAACTGAGAGTTTATTTCAAGGTAGACAATGGGATGGGTGTGGCCAGTATTCCTTCCTGCGGCACCTTTGATTGCTGGGGCATCTTTTGGACAGAATTGTTTGAATGCATTCCCTAATTCTTGCATTAAATAAATGTAGTGCCTGTGTTTACCCTTAGAGTTGAATTTAAAAGAAAATAATAAACTACAGAATAATCGAGGTGTTACCTTTGTGCTGGTCACAGAATACCCTACATTTGCTTTTCTTCTTAACACCATATAGTAACAAGTATGACTGTCATATCAGAAGAAAAGCTGCTATTTCAGAGGATGCGCATTTCCCACGGAGCACAGATGGCCTAAAGCAGTTGGCTGGTGCCTCCTTGGGTGGATCTGGGTGGCATCCACCATTACGCCGCCCTCTGGACTCGTCTGCTCTCCTTAGTCATCACGTAATTTCATCCTCAACGACACCCTCTGAAGGAACTTCCTGGTTTTCTAGAGAAAGAAGCCAATGATCGGAATGGGTAATCAATCAGTTCACAGGCCGGCGCGTCAGTGGTGGGTTTGGGCTGGCACTGGAAAGGCGGCTTCACAGCTGCTCACACTCCCTGGCGACGCGGCTCTCCCCGTCCTCCTGATCCGCCCATGTGAGAGGACACTCCTGTGTTCCCTCTTCTGACACTTGGCTCCTACCAGATAATCCATCACGCCTCCCTACGAAACCTGAGAAACCTCAGAAAAAGTTGCATGTATTGCATATATCAATAATCTCTCCCTTTCATTATAAATTCCAACATTAATTTTTTCTGTTTTTTCTGCAATAGCAAATCCTGGGAAAACTGTCACTGGTGGACTTGCGGTCAGGTCTGTTGCTGATGCCCCGAGGCTTTTCTCTGTCCCAGGTCCTGGGCCTATAGTGAGGCACACAGGGGCCAGCCAGACCCCAGCCTCAGCCTGCCTTGTGTGTGTGTGTGGGGGGGATGGCCACAGGAACTGAAGGGATTTGGGCCACCTCAGGGCCTGTGACATAGCCAACCAGGTTCACTTTCCCCTTCTCTAGAACTGAGACAAAGAGATTTCCTGTCTTCTACACTCAGACAAGCAAGGGGTGCTGGAGACTTTAGATGGAGGAAGTCAAGTCCTCTAAGAATCTCATGGAGCACAGCCATCTGCCAGCCCAGAAAGCTCAGTGTTCTGAGACCAAGCCAGTGAAAATTGCCCTCCCAGAGTCCTGTGTGAGACCAACAGCTGGAACGTGTGCCGTGCCTGGTGGTGGTGAGGCAGGAAGACAGAGGGTCAGGGGAAGTGGCACGAGGCCTCAGTGGGACACAGACTTTTGAATGAGCATCTCAGGAACACTCCAGAGCTAGGTACCCAAGAGACATCTGGGCTGCAGCAGCGGAGGGACAGAGAGGGGCCAGGGCCAATGCCCCAGCTAGGGGCAGCCAAGAGACCATCACGCCCGAGACACAGGGGCTCCAGTTTTCTATTTCTATAAAACAATTTACCCAAAATAATGGCTTGAGACCATTGCCAGGAATTAGTGTTGTGTTCTGCAGCTGGCCCCAGGCTCAGTGAGCTGGACAGTCCTTCCCTCCTGGCCTCAGGCTCCACAGAAGCCCCGTGGCTCCCAATGGCCCTGCACAGGCCTGCCCTGGCTGGTCTTGGCCCACGTTTCTCCTTCCTAGAAGCCTCCTCCTGGAAGCAGTCATCAGAGCCCAGGTGGGTGCTGCCAGCCCCGTGAAGACCCCACACTCTGCAGGTCACCAGGACAACCAGGCTCCATGGGCTCCTCTTGCTGGAACAGTGGCCAACGGAGACATTGGGGAGATGCCCTGTGACTGGGCATTCGCATGTGGGCCGTGGGGGGCCCAGTGAGCCTTGGTCAAACACTGTGTCCCAGGGCCCTCGTGCAGGGCAACTGCATGCCAGGCTGAGACCACTGCCTGCCTCACCCTCACTGCACCAGCACAGGTAGGGCCTCCATCCATTTCAGCCACACTGCAGGGTCAGGCCACAAACAGCTGGAGGGTGGCCAGGGAGGGGGTCGGCCCACGTGGCTTACATGCCAGACTGGGGTTTCTATCCCATTGGCCAAACAGAGAGGGTCTGCACCCCCTCTGAGGCCATCTTCATCCTCCAGCTCCCATCAGGGCTCAGGCCTTCCCGCAGGCGTGAGGTCAGGGGTGGCACCCTGGGAATACTCTGCACAGAGAGAAAGGAACTCCTAAAAATAACCAGGAGAGCCCAGAGGAAGAACGGGAGGTAGTCCTCCAGGCTGTACTAATAAGGACTTTCTTGGTCTCCAGGAAGTACTTTGTTTCAAAACAGCTGGTGCTTTTCCGGGAGGAGACTTGGCACTGTCGGCCCCTGCACCCGCCTGGGACACAGCGCCTCCCGGCAGCGGTTCCGGAAATGCCAGACCAGGGCCTCATCCCTCCTGGTGCCCAGATATTCATGCCCAGGGCAAAGGGGCCAAGCAGGGCAGCAGGAAGGGGGGGGGTTTCCCTCTTCTCTTCCTCCAGTTGGAATTGTTTGTGTGGAATGAGCCTCTGAAAACACAACTGAGGTCACCGGACAAGTCAATAGATGATTTGCCCTGAGAGCAAATTCCGAGCTGCCTTATTGGAATTCGCCAGCACTTTATCATCACGGATTCTTGTTTTAACAGGCACGATGTTGCAGGTGGAGCTCAGGTAGCAGAAAGGTGGCAAGGAACTTCGCAGTCTGCGCATAGAGAAGCTGACACATGGTCAGGGCTCACTGTGTCCAGGCCTGCGCTCAGACTTGGTGTGTGCTAAAGCCCCAGCCCTCAGGATTCGGGAAGTAGAGTCTATTATTTTCTCTGTCCTACATTCAGGAAAGGGAAACTTGGAGAAGTTAGTAAGTTGCGGTGTGCTGCAAGGTAGAGAAGCATGGACTCAACTTCAGAGAGGCTCTGATTTCCTTCCCAAACGGGCTGAGGGTGGCTTCTTCACGTGTGTGTCCTGAGTGTCCGTGCACGTTTGCACTGTGGCTGCGTGTGTGCACGAGATGGCTCTGGCAGGCGTGCTTTCACCTGCACAGCTTCCACTAAATCTGCCTGGCACTCCCATCCTCAAGGCTCCAGTGTCCTTTGACACATGTGTTTCATTTATCACTGGCCATTTCTTATCAGCCGGCAGTCCCGGGAAAGCCATTTCCCTTGCAAGATGGATGCAGACAGACCTTTCTGGGCCAAGAGCCTGTTCTTTCCCCACACGCCCCCTGCAGAGTGTGTGTGGCAGATGTACACAGCACGTGCTGTGTGTCAGCACCAATCTTGCCCGGAGTCTGGTTGGTAGACTGCCTTATGTTTTGGCTTAGGTGCAGATTTAATTTTTATGATAGATTTATAAGGTAGGCTTCTTTCTATAAAATCAAGTTAAAGGTGAACAGGAGACTCTAAGTATCTGAAAAATAGCCATGTATTTTTGCTGGTGAGAGTCGAGGAGCACAGTTGTTTCCTTTGAATTTTTTATTCCATTTAATATTACATTTAGATTTGACCTTACTTGGTAGCAAAAATTCAAAAAGTCATTAGTGTTTATGGCAGAACCACATCAAGTCAGACTCCAGGTAGCTTAGCTCAACTACTGTTTAATTTTGTATATACATGAAAAGATTATTTGCTTAATGTTCATAATACCAGGAGGGGTTGAAGTTTACATATACCATATTAAAGGTGACGTTTCTGGTTTTGTGCCTGTGGCTCTACGGGCTCAACGTGCTGGTGGGTTCGAATTCGGCCTGGACCACCAAACAATGACCGCTGCAACCAAAAAATGGCCGGGTGTTGTAGCGGGCGCCTGTAGTCCCAGCTACTTGGGAGGCAGAGGCAAGAGACTCGCTTGAGCTCAGGAATTGGAGGTTTCTGTGAGCTGTGATGCCACAGCACTCTATCCAGGGTGACAGCTTGAAGCTCTGTCTCAAAAAAAAGATGACATTTCTGAGTTCTTCAGTATGTGGGTCACTATGAAAGTTTTGAGACAAACCATGTTGTGGTCCATTATAGCACTTCCAAGACGAAGCCAATAGTGTTCCTTCTGATTCACCTGTGCAGGGTTCAGTGTGCTCAGGGCATCAGTGTTGATGGGTGGGCTTGAGGAATGTACCTCATGTTGAAATAAATGTCATTAATTACAGCATATAACTGGTTACTCCTTAACTTATCAACTTTCTAGTAGTTCCAATTACAAGATGTGCAATTACTCAAAAGAACTGACAGTAAAGTTGTTTAAAATTCATTGTAATCCAGAATGTTTGTTGCATGGCCCGCACCTCTCCATGTTCCCATCAGTATCACCTGTACGTTCTCTTTGAAATGCTCATCAGACTCTACTTTAATTCCAGATCTTCCCCAGCTTACCTTGGGGTGACACCCCAAAAAACCCATCATTAACCAAAAATATTGTAAGTCAAAATGCATTTAATACCTCCATTAACACATTGTAAAGTTGAAAAGTTGAGCCATTGTAAGTCGTTCTTTATCTTGTTTTAAATTTTTATACTTAATTGGGGAATAATAACTGTATGCATTGATTATCTGTCCTTCTTAACCAACATTACAGTTACTTTTGGTCAGCATTGGCCAGCATGCTGCTTCCTGAAATGAGAGGCCCAGAGGGGCCTGTGTCTTCTTGGATCCCAAGGGTGTTTGCTCTGACTTTTCCAGGCCCTCTGCCTGGGGTGAGTAGAAGAGATTGTATATAGTTGGTGTCAGTTGTCATTTATGGGTCTGATAGCATTCTGTATGGAAATAGTCTGTGCTAAGAAGTTACCCATTGGGGGATGTCTTTAGTTTATAAAGTGAATCTCTTTAATAGTTCTAGAGCTATTCAAATTACATATAGGATGTCCATAAAGTTTGTGTGCAATTTAAAATACTCAGCTATTTTAAATTGCACACAGACCTTATAAACTTTATAGGGTGTCCATAAAGTTTGAGTGCAATTTAAAATAGCTGAGTATTTTAAATTTCACTCAAACTTTATGGAAACCTTGTATTTAAATGGATGAGGTGTGGGAGTTTGTGCTTTTCAAGGAATTGACTGTTTTACGTAAGTTTTTAAATTTGTGCATGTAGTTGTTCACTTTGCACCTTTACCATCTTACTATCTGCAAGGCCCAACTTGTTTCATGCCTGGTAATTGGCAATTTGCATCCTCTCTTTCTTTTTTCTCTGTAAATCTTGCTAGAGGTTTGGCAATTTTGTTGATCTTTTTAAATGATTTGTTTTGTTTCATTGAATTGTTTCCTCTGTCTTCTTTCTGGTTTTCATCTCATTGTTTTTTGTTCTTTTGTGTTGTTTTCCATTCCTCTGCTTTCTCTGACATTTGGGGTTCTAGGGTCTTGAGCTAAGAGCTCTGATTATTGACATGAAACTTTTTCTCTTTTTCAATATAAATATTTAGTGCTATAAATTTCCCTCCCAGTGCTGCTTTTGCTATGCCTCATGAATTCTGGTATGTTGTAATTTCAGGTTCATTTAGTTCAATGTATTTCTTTCTTATTTCTTCTTTGACACAGGGAATATTTAAAACTATGTTCGTTACTTTTCAAGTGTTTGGTGATTATTTTTACATTATTGATTTCTATTTTCCTTGTATTGTGATCAGCGAACACAGTCTGTGTGAGGCTGTGTTTTGCGTCTGACCCAGGATAGGTCTCCTTGCTGTGGAGACAGGATCTTGCAGGCAGATGGTGCTGGCTTCTGCTTGCTTGGTGGTTCTCTGTCTTGTCCTATCACGTGTTGGGAGAAGAGTGTTGAAATTCCCCACTATGACTGTGGGTTTGCTGTTCGTTTCTTCAGTTCTATCAGATTTTGCTTCGTATTGTATATATCTCTGTTGCTTGCTGCATACACTCAAGGTCGGACAGTTAAGTTAAGGAACTCAGCCTAGAGAAAGCACCTTATACAATGATAGGTGGGAGGGTCAGCCCAGAAAAAGAATTCCAAAATTGCTTTGAAGGGTGAACTAGGTGCTGGCATCAGTGCAGAGCTTCCCAAGGGTCATACTTCCAAGGCGACCATAGTGACATTCAACAACAATGTATAGAGCCCTGTTTCTAGGCCAAGTTCACAAACTTAACTGTCCAACCCTCATATTAAGAATCGCTCGTTATGTCTTCTTAGTTGTTTGACACTTTTGTCATTGTGTAGTATTCTTTTCTGTAACTGGTACTTTTCTTTGCTCTTAAGTTCACCTTATCTGATATTAACTATTCCCCTTAATTTTGGTAATATTTGTGTGGTAATATGCTTTTCCATCCTATTCTTTCTGTTTACACATATCCTTATATTTGAAGTGAGCTTCTTAGATCATGTTTTTGTAGCCCACTTAGCCAGTCTTGTTTTTTGTAAAACTTCCAGTTAATATGTGGGCATACATCATTTGGTTACATTATTTACATGGTAAGATAAAGTCCAAACTCTGAATTATAGCTGAATTCTTCACCCAGGGACTGTGCCACATTTCATGGAGTAGGTGAGAACTTTCTGAGGGCGCTACTCCCACTTCTTCAATTTAATCTTGTTTTTTATTTTCTTCTTTTTTTTTAATTGAGCTTTACACATTTTATAACTGACATATGTAAATGTTCTTTTTCTTTTTCTTTTATTAAATCATAGCTGCATACATTACTGCAATCAAGGGGTACAATGTACTGGTTTCATATACAATCTGAAATGTTTTCATCAAACTGTTTAACATACCCTTCATGGCATTTTCTTAGTTATTGTATGAAGACATTTGTATTCTGCATTTAGTAAGTTTCACCTGTACCCTTCTAAGATGCAC